>ML292810.1:29349-76436 GCA_005239495.1 Nicotiana undulata | reverse complement strand
CGGGGGGGGGGGGGGGGGGGGGGTTAATTAATTTTTTTTTCCTTCGATGATGCTGTCAGTGGTGTATCACAGAAAAGGATCGCCCCTCAGAGGACCTTGGGCACCCTATGCAAAGCAGACGGCAAATACACCAAAAGCTATTTCGAATTACATACTTTCATGTACTCACAAGATATGGCAATACTAAGAAACTAAGTAAATGACATTTTAATATGGATATCAATTTTAATCAGAAGACGTAGATTATCACCAGTCAACTCTTGCTTTAGTAGAAGAATTTTTTGCTATTATTTAGACTAGAGGAGAGGTCTATTTTTTTGTTAAACTAGAGGAGAGGAGGTCTAAGATATCGACTAAAACAATTTTAAAAAAAGGATATTGACCAAAAATAAAAACAAAATCGTAAGTGTTGAAGTGAATAAATGGTAAGAAATAGAGGCGAAGATATAAGGAGAAATGCGTGTTGTGGGGGTAACTTCACAAAAATGCTGGTTAAAAAAAAGTTAGTGCACATGTTTGAAAATTGGTTGCTTATGGCAATTAAGTAGACCATATACACATCTTGTACAACTTTTATACATTGAGTTGGTGTTCAATAATGAAATTTGTTAACTATCACCCAAAAAGGAAAAAGGACGACATTGGCTCCAAGTGAAACCAGCCATGAACAAAGTTGTTGCTAATTGGAAGTTTACTTGCTTTAGAGTTGTTTTTGTTTTTTTTGATAAGGTAAAAGTTACTTGCTTTAGAGTTGTCAGTTCATATCTTTCAGAAATTCATGCAGCTGATTCAGGAAGAGGTCATCTACAACATTTTTTTATACCGACCGGGTGTTTTTTAATCAAAAATTGTTGACTTTATTAAGAAAAAAAAAAGAACCCCATTGGTTCCTCAATGAACCAGCATCGGACAAACTCTTTGCTCATAGGAAGCTAACTTGTTTTAGAGTTGTAACTTCAATTGTTTCAGAATATCATGCAGCAAATTTAAGGACAATGTAGTTCAGAAGGTTAACAAGTTTCTTTCAGTTTTCAACTTGGTTCGACAGGCACATCACAGATGGATGAGCTAAGAGACCTAACTCCTCTTACTGTATAGTAATAGATCAGAGATGATTGAAAATTGTAAGAGTAGTAATCAAATCAATAATCAAAGCAAGACTTATGAGGTAACAAAACTTATAGAATGACTGGAACAGAAGAAGTGGAAGAAACGAAGGCCAGAGGATCACACTGAATAAGAATTTTACAACTTAGTGAAGTATTACCACCAAAAGAAGGAGATAAGAGAGTAACCTTGATGGGCTTTGGTTCAACTTCAGAAGTCAATATGCTGGAAAGGATCTCAAGACTGTTCCGTGTTACTACAAGAAACTCCTTCTTCTCTTCAATGGATTCACCAATATAAGCAGTATGCTCATGATTCCGTGACCCTGTATTTGGAACAGGGTAGCTTTCAGGTGGTGAGAGTAGCTGCTCATTCATATGCGACTCCAGGGGATACTGCCTCTTCAAGTTCTATCAAAACGAAAGAAAGTTAAGCGCCTTTATCCTTTGGGTAAACAAGGAATGCAACATGCTAAAAGTAAATTAAAGTATGGTCAATTCAAAGATCACTAGCTAGTCTACCATCAAGCGTCAAACTCCATCAAGTCTGATGTTAGGAGTTAGCACCTAAATGGTCTACCATGTGCAGCCCCATCCCCTCCTCTAAAGGTCCAATCCATTCACCACACATCACAAACGACTGTTTTCATCAGGTGAACACTAAAAGGAAATGAGTAGGCCTCACTGCAGACATGTCCATGGAAAGGCAAAACTCAAAAACAGAATACTCTGACAAACTCCATTTAGTTTTTCTTTGTTTTGGATAAGTTATTCTGTTTAGCAAGTTTAGACAATCAGAAAGACAAATCCAAGATCTTGCATATAGAGAATAACGTAAGCACCACTCCAACAATACAAAAGAATCAAGCAATAAATGAAACATTTTGATACGAGCATTTTGCTAGCATCTCCAATGAGCATTATCAACAATTACAACATTCATGCTCCTTAGCCTTGCACATAAATTCTTACGACCATATGCTTTCACTGTCTCCCAAAATAGGAATAGGGGTAGGTTGGTATTCAGTGACCCACCGACTCATCTAACATGTCTTGTCCCTAACATCCACATGTTCAAAATCACAATTTTCAAAAGTGTTCTTTAATTGCTAAACTCGGCACATAGTCAAATTCAAATTAAGTCACATAAATTGTAACACAGGGAATTAAGCTTACATAATAATAAAATTTATCAAGCATTTAAAACAAACACCTCAACAGTTTTCTGGAAAAAAAAAGTGTTCTAGGATCATACCATGTAAGTCTGACGAAACACAGGCAAGTACCTAAGATCCTCGGATTCACCCCAAGCAGTAATTAGCTCCATAGCCTTAACCCGATTCCCGCTATCAGTTTTTGGGTCCTCAATCATTTTAACCATATCATCCAACACTTTTTCAGACGCCACTTCCGAAAAAACTTTCTCACAATTAGAAGTACAAGTCTCCAACAAATCCAAACTCAGCCTCTGGCTCACTGGGATTTTCGACATAACTAGCTTCTTCTTAATCGCTTTGACTATTTCCGTCCCGTTGAACTCCTCGCTGTTGATCATCCCGCAAATTCGCAGGTTTAAGCTCCAATTGGGCTCCTCCATGGTGTCCAACGTGGCTTCGTCTACCATTTTAGATTCTGGGGTTGGGCCTTGTAGGATTTCTTTCATTTTAGCGCTTACCATTCTGCTCATTTGAGCTCCTCCTGTTTTCAATCGTTCGCCCAGTGATGAAGACGCCATTTTCAGTTTGTCCAATTTGTCCATGTTTTTTCTCTCGATCAGCTGGATATTGGAGCAATGATTCCAATTTCTTTGTTATCTTTGGTGATGGGCGGTTTGACAATTTGGGAAAGGTTGCCGATTGTTTGTTTAAAGTACTAGTCTATGTTTTACTTTTCTCCATTGGATAATTCAAAGTACGGAAATTTACATTATTTGTCCCTCAAATATTGATTAATTTTAATTTTGATCCTACCGCTATATGAAAAAGCGCCTTAATCTTCGATTAATTGAAATGCATCCTTTTGCTCGTGAATCACAAATTTAACATTATGAGCCCGTTTGGCTTAGCTGATAAGCATTAGGTGCTGAAAAGCACTTTTAAGTGCTGAAGCTGATTTAAAAAATAAGCAGTTACGTGTTTGAATAAAAGTTCTGAAATTAATAATAAGCATCTGAAATTGTTTGATAAAAACATGCTGATAAACTCTTTTTATGTTAAAATGACTTAAATGACCTTATAACAATTTACATTACTAAAAAACGTTATTTTCTTCAAAATTTTAGATTCTATATAGATTCTACCTATTTATCATGTTCTTTTAATTATAAAAATGATTAGATAATATCTATTTTATAAATATAATTTATGTTATGATAAGTATACAATCATAAATTAGAAGGGGCGGAGTATAAATTAACAAAAGTTAAGAAAAGAACCTTAAAAAATGCACATAACGTTTGTAGAGAAAAAATAAGCACTTAATATGTATTGAAATGGGATATAGTAAAACTATACGAAGAGTTTTGTTTTAAAAAGAAGTATGTTAGGGATAAAATAGTAAATATTTTAGTCAAACTTAAAGTGCTTATAAACTGAAATTTGATAAGTTGGGGGAGACCAACTTATGGCTTTTGACTTATTTTTGGCTTATAAGCACTTAACTTATAAGCACTTTTCATTTTACCAAACGCGTAGATAAGCCAAAAAATGCTTATAAGCCAGTTTGACCAGCTTATAAGCTTAGCCAAACACCCTCTATATACCATTAGATTTGTAACGGTGGAAATCGGGACCTACCCGATTCTACTGTCTGATCGAGGCGAGGAGTTGCCTCGAGGGTAGCCTCATAATGAGTCACACTCAAGTTTGAAGGTGAGACATCAAGCTTAGAGATCGAAGTGTCCGTTGGGATCGAGGCCAACAACAATAGAGACCAAGCATGATCGACTTCGAGTAGAGTATAATAACGGAATGACGAGATATCCGTAACCGATCGAAGATCACGGCCGAAATCCCGGAACATATAAAATCAAGAGCAGTTATTGGTATCAATTATGGGATTTAATTCCGTAATTAAAAGTGTACCTTATTCATAGATCCTCTATTATATAAAGAGGAATCTCATTCATTTGTAATCCTTATTCACTGATAAACATACATACACTCATTGCTCTCTTGTTATTTTACTTATTGTTCGTCAGAATTGCTTTATCATTTACTATTCTTACTCACCTCGAAGTTGTCTCAAATCGAGGTCGATGCCTTGCTTATACACTAGTTTGATTTATTTTGTTGTCTAATTCATCTATTTAATTCTTTGTTTGTCAATTGGTATTGGATTAAATCACATATCCTTAAAACTACGATATAAGTTTAATTGTTATCCGAATTTCAGGGTAAACAATTTGGCGCCCACCGTGGGGCTAAGGATAATAGTGATTGTTCAGTGCTGATTCTGATAATACATAATATTTTATGCTTGTTCTTGTCAAGTATCTTTGCTTTCAAGTTAAAATATGTCAAACTCACAAAACGCACCCACACACGGTGACAATGGCCTCAGATTTCAAGGGGAAAACAATAATGTGATTGCTCCAGGAGTCGAGGTGCCACATGCTAATCTCGGAGGAGGATCGATTGCCAACCCAGTCGATGGCAGTTTGCACGTTGCTTTAAATATGGACTGAAGCGCATACCTCGAAGGGAGTGTACCTAGAGAAGGCCAATCTGGTGGCCAAGGTACACATGGCAGATGAGACAGATGAGTCAGTCTCCAAGTGTATTCGAGATGCTTCAGGCTCAGCAAGCCGCTACTGATCAATTACAAAATCAACATAGAGCTCCGAATGGGGTCGAGCCAGTGATGATAGGCTATAATTGCGTATTTTAGTCGCTTATTACACTCTAATTTACTGCACTTTAATTGGGTTTGAGCTTTAATCTCTAGTGTTTTGCACTAACTGTGTGTTTTATGCATTGTAGGAGTGATTCCGAACTATATAGATGTTATGAAATAAATTCAAGTGATTTGGAGCTTTGAAGTATGAGTAAAATTAAGCCAGGATCGTGTTCAGGGATCAAGTTTGATAGTTAAGAACAAACGAAGACTTGAGTAGGCATATTGCACACTGTCTATTTTACTAGACATAACTCTTTGATACGAACTCCATTTGGTCTATATAATATATGGTTGGAAATCTAACTCAAAGGGCTACAACTTTCATGTTTTTCCAAATTCCAAACGGAACAGGGTGAAAAACGCGGTTGAAACCGCAACCGCGGACCTGGACGTGGACTGGGAAAGTACCGCACCCGGACCGCGACCGCGAGCGTCCAGACCTGAAAAATTATCCTTTTCGCGTAGGAGAAGGTATAATTATTTGGGACCGACCCTACTTGGTATATATACATGAAAAACGGTATTTTGGGGAGGTTGGACATACTTTTGACACAAATTCAACCTAAGGAGGCAGAGACACAATAGGCGCAAGGCGGGGAATTCTTCTACGAGTTTTTCCTTCCTCTTCCTATTTTCCATTGTTGGTTATGACTTTTGGTATTGTATTTACATACGATTATGAATAGCTAATTTGTTATCTAGGGTTTTGATGAAACCTTTTGTAGGATAAATTCTTGTTATGTTTTTATATAATTGAGCAATTGGATTTCTCTACTTGTTCAACTACATATTTATTGTTGTTGATTGAATGACCATCGATTGATTGTGCCTATTTATTATGTGTTGCTTGAGAAATGATACATATTTAGGTGGTTGTTGAACAACGTCACTTCTAACGTATGTGAGAAATCAATACAAGGGGTTTAAAGGTAGGTTTAGAAATAACAAAGCCATGACGTGGTCATAATGAGCGGTTAGATAAAACCAACTAGCTTAGTTCGAGAGAATATGTCTAGTAGATTGTTGTAGTTGCTCGAGAGAGAATTACGACACCTAAAGTGCTCAAGATCAGTAGAGAATACATAGGCAAAATTGTAGGGAACATAGCGGGAAGGATTCCAACATTTGGGGAAATCATAACTTTAGACATCCTTAGTTCTGTCTCAAATTTCATCCTTGTTAGTTGATAATTTTACTGCTATATAATAGTTATTAGTTAATTAGTTAGAAATAAATATTATAATCTCAATAATTAGGAAATTGTTTGGACTTGTGTTTCTTAGCAATATTGAACAATTATAGCGAAACCTTAGTTCTCTGTGAGATTCGACTTCAGACTTATAGACCGGATTATATTTGCAGCGACCGCTTATCCTTTTTAGGACTAGAGTTAGGCGTGATCAGCCGGAAATCACTCGCCGTACCGAGCCAGTGCCGGAAAGGTCGAATGGTAACGAATCGGGGACCGATCCTGCGATAATGAAAATGCTCGAAGAGCTCACTAAAAGAATTGAGTCAGTGTTGATACCCAATTTTTCCCTCATATTTTTAAATATACATATATACCTTCAAAATAGTGCACATGCACCATCACTTGATTTATAGACATATATAAGTATTTTTTTTCATAATTTCCTATACTTTTTAAAGGGCTTTAAATCAATTTATTGCTACATTTTATTATATAAATACTCATTAATTGCATCACAAATTATTTTACAATTATTTTATCATCTAATTTCACCATTTATATCCATATTATGTTTAACATATTTTTAACATATTTGTCATACTTGCATTCATTTTAAGGCCAAAATTTGCACATTTGCAATAATAGCCTATACGTACTTATAATTACTTTATTTATGCCAAAATAATCTTTTTATACTCTTTATAGTATTAAATAACTATTTTTACTTGTTTTATGCACAAATGGTATTTTTATTATTTATTTATCATTTTTACAAATTATTTATTAATTAAATCTTGAGTATTTAAATAATAGCCCTTTCTAACCAATTTTGGACGACATTAATGGTCCAAAACTTAGCCCAGTCCACCCCAGCACAAACCAAACGACCCCTAACCCAAAACTCGATCGGTACCCACCCCAGTCCCGTTTTAAAATCATGGCGTTGATCTCTAAGATCAACGACCTACAATTAATCTGTCATTTTTATTACCCAACCCCAAACCTTAATTACCCATTCCCTCTAAGCCCGCCGCCCTCAAACTCTCTCAAACGCTCTCTTCGTCTCTGAAACCCTAGCGTCGTCACCTCTAATCCCTTTCGATTCCAACCCTGATATGGAATCGATCATTGATTCCCTTACCTTATTGAACATCTCTTATTACTGGTTAACCGATTACATAATCACTTGCCTAACATGGCGACCAGATATCTCTTGCTTTGAACCAAATCTGGTTCGAACCTTCACTTCCTTCCATCTATGTTTATTTTTGTCTCATTATGGTATGGATCTGTGCGATTTTCTTGATTCTTTACTTACCCTGAAGTTAGGGTTCATATCTTTTCAGATATGTTATAGTTTTCTATTTTTTGTTAAATACTTTTTCTTTAATGTTTCTGTATATCTATCTATGTGCATCTCTATTATGATTTTTTGTTGATATTTATGACTAATTGTTTTGCCCTAAAAATAGGGTTTTGATTCTTAAAAATCGAACCAAATCTGGTTCAATCTTTAATGTTGTTGTTTATCTGTCTCCATGCAACTTTATTATAGCTTTTCCTCTGATATTTATGACTAATTTTACTTATCCTAAAAATTAGGGTTTTAGATTCTTTATTTTATTTTTTCCTTCAATGATTATGTCTATCTGTTTTATGACTCTTGCTGTTAATTGATGACCAACTTTACTTACCCTGAAACTTAGGGGTTTCCGATTCTTCTAACCTGTTTGATTACTGTGTTAAAATCTCTGACTATATGTTTTACGCGTCTATATCTTTACCTAAAATAAGGTTATGAATTTTCTTTCCTTAATTAACTGTTCGATGCTTTCCTTGACTGATTATTACCTTATTTATGGGCTCTAGTCTAGTGCTATTTAACCCCCCTTTCCCCTTTGGACATACTTAGAACTCGAATCTTCTCACTACTATATACTGTATACTGTTATTCTATTCTGCTTTGATTCCTGGTCGGCTGGAAGCCAAGGCCAGAAATCTTACATTGTTGCTTCTGTTGGTGGTCATTGCTACTTTGTTAAGCTTCTTTCTGTTTCATCTGAACTAGTAAGTATTGAACCATTTTCTACTTTATTACCCGTTCAATAATGTTACTGTTATTTGATTAATTTCTTCCTGTATTCTAGGCATGTTTAACTCAGTAGATTAATTGATAAAATCTGCTTAATTAGGCGTAACTTAAGACTGCCATTTGGTATTAAGTATGTTTTGACACTGGTTCACCATGTAGACTCATTAGTTTGTAGCTAAAACTGTTATCATATTATTTCCTTGATTCTGTGCTCACCATGCTTTAACCTCTTTGTTAATGCTTACTGATAACTACTGTGCTTATTGACTCATGATCGATCAATGAATTTTCTTTACACGATTTATCCTAATCTGAATTCTGTACTATCTTTTGTGAAGCATGCTCATTGAATTGATCCTTATCAGTTTATGACTTTGTTAATCTTCAAACTTGTTAGTTTCAAGTCTGCTTAGTTTCAAAGTGTTTGTCTCTGTGATGTGTGTGATTCTATCCCTAAGTATACTTCCCAATCCTGTCCTGTACTCTTCTGATTCCTAATTCCTTGCTGGCTGAAATCTAATGTAATCTAAGTACTGTCCCTGGCCTTCCTGGTGTGAGCACTTCTCAGGGTTCATATGAGACCCTCGTGAACTCTGACACACCAGGATTTGGTCCATAGCTTTCCTTGAATTGGTTCTGATTAATCCTCTCTAGTGTGAGCACTGCCTGGGGTTCGTGAATCCCGTGGGAACTCTGACACACTAGGGAATTGGGCTTGGTATGCTTATCCTTGAAACGAGGTGAACTATTCATTGATTGGTCACTATGAACATTGGCTTTTGGAGATATTGTGGATTGAAGGGTCTGACCTGTCCAGATGCACTTAGGCCTGCTGCAGGCTTCCTAGTCTTTATACTTTGTAATTTATTCATTCGATTATGGTGTATAATAATTTTTTGTAAATACAATTGGGGCAATAATAAAATTGGGAAGTGGGCTTATTTGATTTTGTATGAAACGGGTAGATAACATACCTATAGGTTTTGCTGCTATTATATGTTAGATAACATGCCTGCATGTGCTTATTATTATTGTTAGATAACCTCCCTATAGTTTTACTTTACGCAAAGAAATGTTCTTCTAATTGTGTTTGAAACATGTCTAGATGTTTATTATATTAGCCATTGCATAACCTGCCTATAGAGATTTATTTTGGCTTACATAGGTTATGCAAATATCCTGTCTATTTTGTTTCGCATGATTAAATTCCATGCCTATAGGAAATAAAAAGAAAATAACTGAGTTCAATTTGCATTATAGCATATTCGAATCTGCATCTTTAGAAATCATGTCTATAGGTTTTTAACTAATTGTCACACCCGCTTAGTTAATATACATGTCTACAAGAGCTAATGGCAGTTTCAATCACCAAAAGTAGAATTCATGCCTATAGGGATAATTATCATTTGTGCCAAATGCTAAAACTGGAACCCTATATAGTGTTTTGCTAAAAATCATTAGAAAGCATGCCTATAGGGATAACTAAGTAATTCTGAGTATTTCTTTCATTGTTATCACTGTCAACTGCTGAATAAGTCACGTAGATGACATGCCTATAAGTTTAAACGCTTTTAATTGTAATCACTAAGCAATTGCGCAATCACCTAAATTTCACTTTATAAACTGTCAGTATGTTTAAAATCCAGAATCACATAGAAATCATGTCTATAGGACCTAAAAACCTTAGCTGTTAAAATGGTCAATACGCCAATCTGTTTGCGTGCATTTGCTGCCTAATGTATGGAGGCTAAATTGAGCCCTTATCTGCCTTTTTATGAAAAGTCCAACTTGTTTTGTATGTCGCCTAGTTTTACAATTTTGAGCAACCTAAGTCGAGTCTAGAACCACCCAAAATAGAGGTCTCAATGCCTCCAGGACCATAGGTAAGGGACGGGTAGTGCACGCATAGGATACGAGTTAGAATTGATTAGAGCGCTTTAAGTAAATAACTTAAAGATAGTAATCGGGTAGCAGGAGATGATAGCATGTGCCCGCTGAATAATATGAGTAACACCTCCGTCTTGGGGGAGTCACGAAGTATTATTTATGTTGCACGGGGTGATCCTTTTGGCTAAAAACACTTAGGACCCCCCATCCCTATTAAATAATTCCTTCGCTTCTTTATTAGACTAATTCACTTGGTTTAAGTTCGGTCGGGACCCACCGTTCTGGACCTCGAGGAGTGCGTAACACCTTCACCTCGAGGTAATTTGAGCTCTTACCCGATCTTTGGTGACACAACTAGTAAACCTGAGTCATTTGCAATAGGTGCCCTAACGCACCTTAATCTGTTAGGTGGCGACTCTCTCAAAAACCAATTCCTTCCCTCTTAAAAGGAGTTTTCAATGTCGAAACCCGATTTTGCGAGAAAAAGGGGGCGACACAACATGGTGACTCTGCTGGGGATATCTTTAGGCTCTAACCATAATGAACTTGGTCTATGTGAATTAGTCTCTTTCGATAAGCGTGTCGTTATTATTTTGATAATGCTTGAACATCTCGCCCCCATTTACCCTTTTTATTTCTATATGCACACCCCTTTCCTATTTTCCCTTTATATGAACTTTCTTGCAATCCTTCGATTAATCAGGTTACAATATGCATTCCCTCCGTTTAATCAGGTTACACTATGCATTCCCTCCCTTTATATGAACTTTCTTTCTCACTAGATTCACTCTTTAAAATTTTGTCATGACTCTCCCAATCCCTACCCTTTTTATCGATTTATTACAATTTTTCCGTTATATGAACTAACTCTTTTCTTGTTTTTCTTTCTTTCTTGTCTTTACGTTTATTAAATACTGCATTTATCACTTTATCTTGCAAAATACTTGACAATATGTTTTATATATATATATATATATATATATATATATTTGCATAAATATATGCTCTGCATCATATTCCACTCGTGTGTAATTAATACTATAGCAGAACTTGATGAGTGTCCGCGGTCTTCCTACGTTACCCTTTAAAATTTGGAAAGGTTTATTTGTGGTGAAACTAGTCGATCAGCGGTGCAGTCGACGGTTCCGTGCCTTCTCTCTCAAGTTGTCCGCTTGAGGGTACCGGTCTAGACTTCTATAGAAACCTTACTCTGATAATAATTGTACATGCATCATGCTCAAACCTAGCAAGGGTTAGTATGTTGTCCGCATAATAACCCTCTAAGGAAAGCCTTGTCCAAAGCACATCAGTATTTCCGTAATCCCAGCGGTCACGATTAGATATGTGCATTATTTGGAGGAGACATGCCGATATGGTAATCATTAATGTTCAAGTAGTCAAACCCGGAGGGGGAAAGGGTCTAAATTTGTTTATTTTGCATAAAATGAGGCACGAAGTCCCCATGTTTGACATGGTCCGAAGTATACCACCTTTATTGCTAGATTGGTGGTAAAATCTTTCTCCAAGCGACAAAAATCATGTGAAGAGGGTTCTCGAAAATTTACCCTCCTTGCTGGACATCCAGCCAAACAACATACTGGTCAAGGTTGCAACCATGTTATGGGACGAAGAAAGGGCCGTCTTTCATTTTTTCAATGTAGAAATGACTCCTCTTTTGGAAGAAATAGGAGGTTTTGTTGGGTTACCTTGGGATAGTCCCGGTCAGTTGGTACCAGAAAATCGCACTCCTAGGGGGTTTCTGAAAATGATGGGTCTTAGAAAGAATGAAGATTTAGTCTGCATGAAGAAGTCCTACATACCTTTTGACTTCCTCTACGCACGATATGGGCACTGCATATCCTACCGTATTTTTCATGATGAATTCACCATCACTTCCCTGGGCTAGACTCATCGTCGGGTTTTTGTGTTCATCATTTGTTTTCTGGGTATGATAGTGTTTCCAATCCAAGGAGACATGATTCACACTCGGTTGGCTATGGTAACCAAGACTTAATGGAAGGATTGAGGGACAGACCTACACCATTGTCCCAATGATTGTAGCAAAAATATATTGAGCCTTGGACCGTTGTAAGAAGGGGTTCAGACATTTTGAAGGTTGCAATTTGTTGCTGCAAATATGGTTGTTGGAGCATTTTCAAAGAGGACAGTACCGCCAGGAATTTCCACGGAGACCATGGAATGACCACATAGCTTTCCATCATCCGAAAAGAATGACTTTCATCCCAGACAGGTTTGCACAACCGAAAAATGCTCTAGGTATGGTACATTATTTCAACAATCTGACTGAGGACAAGGTCCATTGGATGTTCGAGTGGTTCCCTACTAGCGAATTCATCATCAGGTCCAAGGATGTTCCTTATTTGGTGCTGATCGGGTTGAGGGGCATATATACTTATGTTCCTATTAGAGTCATGAGACAGGCTTGGAGAAAACAAGTCATACCACGAGTTTCTAAGATGCGTCATTATAAAGCAGACTTTCAAGATGATGCCATTCCATACAAATACGAGGCCCAACACATGTGTCATTTGAAGATTGTTGTAGTAAAGAATACCATTGATACATATCGGTACCAAGCCGGTCATGCATTCTACCTATCATGGTTGGATGATGACATAGCAGGAATAGTCGAGCCAGGGATCGATCGAGGAAACAAGGTCATAGATGAAGTTGCCGAAGCACAAGTGAAATACAAGAGGCTGCGCAAAAGAATCCTTGAGTCCGAGGCCAGGCATTTGTAACAACACACGGTAGACATGTAATCAATTAATGAGTGGAGGGAAATTGCTACAAAGTCAACGGAAAGGTTGGAATATTTAGAGCAGGGTCTGATGGAACTGGAAGGGAAGATGAGGAAAATGGTCGTAGACAGTCTGAATGCAGATGGCAACGAAGGAGGACACCTAGAAAGGGCGTATATGCTACTGGACATGCGCAACTTGGGGAATCTGATTGATGGGGCCAAGAAATCCAAGTTTGGAGAGGGTCCCTCCCGGACCAAATAGATTAGTGTTATTGTTTACTTGTTTTTCTAGAGTCGTTTTAGAATTTGAATGTAATAAGGCAAATGCCATTAGTGACTCTTTTATTTATTGTCATTTTAGATGTTTAACTTATTTATTACATTAATGAAATGAGGCAGTTATCGACATTAAATTTCAAATCTGCGTGTCGCTAGGCCTACCTCGGGCAAATGAGGTCCCCAAATTAGGATGCGAATTTATAATTCCGCAATACATGTTTAAATACTGCAAATATCCCTCTAAAATCCCCTACTGACTTGTTTACCTTTTTGTTTTTTTTCTCTTTATTTTGATTATTCCCATACCCTAAGGTTGGTTCATGCATACTGGCATCATCAGCATATCATACCATATCTAGAGGCCCTCCACCTCCTCCAGGTGATCCTAAAAGTAAGGGAAAGACTAAGATGGATGATATAAGTGGTACCAGGAAAGATAGCGCTGCGCATGTGGAAAATGTTGAAACTTCAGACGGTCAGAGTACTCCGGCACAGAACGATTTGGTCCTACGACTAGAGCAGAAAATACTGGAATTGCAAGGAGAATATGAGCAGGTCCGGAATTTGGCAAACCTTTCCCTCACCTTAAACGTCCGGATATTAACCAGCAAAACGCCCAGAACCCAGTACCTCCTCAAAACACACCAAACCAACGTCCACAAAATCTTCACGCACCTCATCAATACGCAACACCCCCCCCTAAAAAAAAACATCCTAACCCTCCACGAGTACCAACTCCTCTTCAACACCAACATCTTCCGACTCAGTACCCGCACACCACTACCTACCCTACTTCTCAAAATACCCCACAACCTACTCCTGATTCGCAGAATTCAACCAATGATCACCACTACACTCAAACCCCCGGTATCCACCAAAACAACCCCACATACGTAGAAATCTTACCTCACCCCACTCAACCAACCTCATACACACCAGAATTCGCTGAGAAGGACCTGCTCATCAAGAATATAGCAGAGGAACTCAAGAAGATCACAAGTCGAGTCCTGGGTGTCGAAGGAGGCAAAGACATTGGGGATTTGAATTATGAAGATCTGTGTATTCAGCTAGACGTAGAACTGCCGGAGGGTTACAAACCTCCTAAATTCGAGATGTTTGACGGAACAGGTTACCCGAAGGTGCATCTAAGAACATACTGTGACAAGCTCGTAGGAGTTGGGAAAGATGAGAGGATTCGCATGAAGTTGTTCATGAGAAGTCTCATAGGAGACGCCCTATCTTGGTACATCAGTCAAAATCCCAAGAAGTGGGTTAGTTGGGTAAGCATGGAATCAGACTTCATGGATCGATTCTGGTCTAATACAGAGATGCTCCAGACGTCTTCTACATACAGAACCTCAAGAAGAAACCAACGTAGACTTTACACAAGTATGCTACTTGGGGGAGATCCGAAGCTGCAAAGGTAAGGCCAACATTGGAAGAAGAGCAGATGAACAAATTCTTCGTCCGGGCCCAAGATCCACAATACTATGAAAGGTTAATGGTCATTGAGAATCAAAAATTCTCTGACATCATCAAACTAGGGGAAATTCTTGAAGAAGGGATCAAAAGCGGGATGATGACCAATTTTGAGGCATTGCAGGCTACAAACAAAGCGTTACAGTCAGGGGGTATATCAAAGAAGAAAGAAGTAGGGGCCGTGATGGTAGCCCAAGGTCCAAAATCTCCACTCACATACCAAACACCTCCACCCATATATCAACCTTCACCTCCCAGATATACACAACCGGCCACTGCCTACCACACTTATAACACCCAGCCAGCATATTATCACTCACCACCAGCCCGCCAAAACTATCAAAAATCTAGACCTAACTTTGACCGCAGACCACCTAGACAATACACCCCTATTGCTGAACCCATCGACCAATTATACAAAAAATTGAAGGCTGCCGGATATGTTACCCCTATTCCCGTTGTTGCCATGGAAAACTCCTCTCAATGAGTCAATCCTAACAAAACCTATGCATACCATTCCGGCATGAAAGGACATACTATCGATGGAGGTCACACTTTGAAAGACAAGATCCAAACAGTGATTGATACCAAGGTCGTACAAGAAAAGGAAGTCGCACCCAATGTCTGCAAAATCCCTCTTCCGGATCATAGGGGCGAAGGAGTAAATGTGGTAGAGACCGATGAAGAATGGGACCTGGAGGGGTCAATTGGACTTATATGAGAAGGGGATGATCTTAAGAAACCTGCAGTCACCCTCACTTCTATTATGGTATAGATACAACCACAAGTCAAAGTTGAGGTAGCCGCATCAATTCCGTTCGAAATTGAAGTAAGAACACTTGCAGCTGCACCTGCTCCATTTGAAGTAGAAATAACCACACCCTTCACTATGACGGTGGCATCCACACCGCCCTTTAATTCCATTATCGTACTTGGGATTATGTTGCAGAATCCAGGTTGAAAGGAAAAGCAAAAATGGAAGAATCTGGTGCGGCACAAGGGATGACCAGGACTGGTAGAATTTATACACCCAAGAATTTGGGAGGAACGAGTAAAGAAGTTGCTGTCAAGCAACCCATCATTGAAAATGACCTGGATGATCTTTGGAGGAAGGTGCAAGCAAGGCCATACTCTGTGGTGGACCATTTGAACAAAACTCCTGCTCAAATATCTATCCTATCATTACTGCAGAATTTTGAGGCACATAGGAATTCTTTGATGAAAGTATTGAATGAAGCTTACGTGCCTAACAATATCACCAGTGGGGAGATGGCCAACATGGTAGGGCAAGTAATAGAGAGCCACAAGATCACCTTTCATGAAGACGAATTGTCGCCAGAAGGATTAAGCCACAACAGTGCACTGCACATCACGATACAATGCGAGGATAAATTTATTGCCAGGGTTTTGATAGACAGAGGGTCCAGCCTCAACATATGTCCACTGACAACTCTGAAAGGTTGGGTAAAGCTTTGCATAAAATATGAGCAGATACTATGAACGTGAAGGCGTTCGATGGGTATCAAATGGCCACAATTGGGGAAGCCAATCTATGCTTACAAGTGGGTCCGACTTGGTTCGATATTGAATTTCAAGTGCTAGACATATCCGCCTTATATAATTTGTTGTTGGGATGACCTTGGATACATGGCGCCCAGGCCGCAGCATCTACTTTGCACCAAGATGTAAAATTCGAATAGAATCATAAGAAAGTGATCATTCATGGAGACGGGAGCAATCCCATTATACCAACCAAACCGTCCCAGTCGTGGAAAATAGAAGGAAGTTAGGTGGGGAGACTTATCATTGCATCGAGCGCGTCAATGCGATAGAGAAAGACAAGTGGTGGAGCTGCAAAATGGAAAGCATACTAGCATGGTCAGGGTATGAACCGGACAAAAGGCTCAGGAAAAAACTCGGGGGCATTACCAAGACGATACAACAAAAGCGTCACGGTACAACCTTTGGGCTTGGATATTAGTATACCTGGCAAGAATATGATGATTGGTCCCCGTCATGGCGTGGTCCTTATTACCCTCTTGAGCAACCGGTGCCGCATTTGAGCAAATACTTTCATCATCCTGACACAATATGGGGATTTGAATAAGAGGAAGCTTTAGATGGTCTAAGGAACTTGTTCTTGGAAGACAAGGACATGAACTGCAATGCGATAGTTGAGGAGGCGGAGGAAGAAGGCCTCATCATCCAAACGGTGGAGAAGGGAGCAACTCTCAAGAATTGGACTGCGATACCATCCAAGGCCAGACGAGTTCCGAGGTAGCACAGCTGGTAGTGTTATTCATTTGAAAATAATCTTTTGAGCATTTTTGTTTAAAAACATCTTTCTTTCCTTTCAGTATTTTATTTTGGAAAACATTGTTTGAAGTCGTTAAAACTTTGCTTTGTTCAGCATTTATCAACTGCTTGATGTTTTATTATTTTTATCTTTCATATCTTTTTCTCTACATCATTACTATTTCTTACCTTGAAGAACCAACGACTGTGACATGTAATAAGACAACGCAACATAAGGATAGTGACTCGGAAGAGATAGAAGAAGAAGATGTGATACCTGAGGAAATCATCAGTGAAGTTGAGAACTTTGAGAACAAACCTAAGTCCAACCTGGACGAAACTGAGATGGTCAACTTGGGAGATTCTGAAACCGTCATAGAAACTCGCATAAGTATTCACTTGTCACCGTCAGAGAAGGAAGAGTACACTCGTTTCCTGAGAGAGTATGAGGACATTTTCTCATGGTCGTATGACGATATAACCGGGTGGAGCACATCCATAGTGGCTCACAAACTATATACCAATCCAATGTGTCCCTAGTAAAGCAGAAACTCAGAAAGTTCAAACTAGACATGAGCCTGAAAATCAAGGAACAAGTCACCAAGCAAATCAAAGCTAAGGTCCTTAGGGTAGTTGAATATCCAACTTGGTTGGCCAACATTGTGCCGGTTCCAAAGAAATACGGGAAAGTGAGGGTGTTTGTCGACTATCGGGATTGAAACAGAGCAAGTCCCAAAGATGATTTTCCACTACCAAATATACACATACTGATTGACAATTGTGCCAAGCACGAGCTCCAGTCCTTTGTCGATTGCTTTGCGGGTTATCATCAAATTTGGATGGATGAAGAGGATGCAGAAAAGACGGCCTTCATTAAACCATGGGGAGTATATTTCTATACAATGATGCCATTCGGTCTGAAGAATGCTGGGACCACCTATATGAGGGTCATGACGACCATTTTCTATGACATGATACACAAATATATAGAAGTATATGTGGACGGCGTCATCATCAAATCCAAGAAGGCCACATATCACGTAGCAGATTTGAGAAAGTTCTTTGACCGGCTGCGAAAGTACAATTTGAAGCTGAACCCCACAAAATGTGCCTTTGGCGTTCCTGCCAGAAAATTGTTAGGGTTCATTGTCAGTCGTCGAGGAATTAAGTTAGACCCGTCAAAGGTCAAAGCCATCCAGGAGTTACCTTCGCCAAAGAACAAGAAGGACATGATGATTTTCTTGAGACGTCTCAACCATATCAGCCGCTTCATAGCACAATCAACTGTGGTATGTGAACCAATTTTCAAAATGCAGAAGAAGGATGCCGCAACCAGCTGGACTGAAGACTGTCATAAGGCTTTTGACAAAATCAAGGAATACCTGTCCACACCACCAGTTCTAGTCCCACCAGAATGGTAGACCATTACTACTCTACCTTTCCATATTAGACCGGGCTTTCGGCTGTGTCTTGGGACAACATGACGAGACAGGGAGAATAGAGCAGGCTATATATTTTCTGAGTAAGAAGTTCACACCTTACGAAGCACGGTGCTCTCTACTGGAATGCACTTACTATGATCTAACATGGATAGCCCAGAAACTGAGGCACTATTTTTGTGCTTATACCACATATCTCATATCGAGGATGGATCCTCTGAAGTACATCTTTCAGAAGCCTACACATATAGGAAAGCTGGCCAAGTGGCAAATATTGTTGAGTGAGTTTGATATCATCTATGTAACTCAGAAGGCCGTCAATGGACAAACATTAGCAGATTATCTTGCTGAAAATCTTGTAGGAGGAGAATACGAACCACTGAAAATGTATTTTCCTGACGAAGAAGTGTCATTCGTAGGAGAAGATATTGCTAAAGTCTACGACGGTTAGAGGATATTTTTTGACGGAGCTGCAAATTTCAAGGGAGTCGGCATCAGAGCCGTTTTGGTACCAGAAACCGGTCAACACTACCCGGTGTCTACAAAACTCAAGTTTCCATGCACCAACAATATGGCATAATATGAAGCCTGCATATTAGGGCTCAACTTGGTTGTCGACATGAATATTCAAGAGTTGCTGGTGATTGGTGATTCAGGATTGCTGGTACACTATGTACAAGGAGAATGGGCTACAAAGAATACCAAGATACTACCATATATGCATCACGTACAAAAAATGATGAAGAGGTTCACGAAGATAGAGTTCCGACATGTCCCTAGAATCCAGAACGAATTTGCAGATGCACTGGTCACTTTGTCCTCCATGATACAACACCCGCACAAGAATTTCATTGATCCTATTCCGGTGAGAATTCATAATCGACCAATGTATTGCGCTCATGTTGAGGAGGAAACAGATGGGAACCCATGGTTCCACGATATTAGAGAATATTTGGAAAAAGGAGAATATCTATAGCATGCAAACCACACTCAGAAACGCACACTTCAGAGGCTGTCCAACCATATTTTTCAAAGCAGAGGAATTCTGTACAGAAGAACTCCTAATTTAGGGCTATTACAGTGTGTTGACGCCAAAGAGGCTTCCAAATTGCTTGAAGAAATACATGCCAGAACCTGCTGATAACTAGGGATTTTCACCTACTATTACTCTCTTTTGCTTAGGTTTTGGGGCAAAAATACACTAAGGTACTCCCAAAAACTAATGCAAGGTGCTTATTTGCAAGGTTTGGATCAAATAGAGGCAAAAAGGACAAAACCAACTTAATCAGGAGCCAAACTTGCACAAACCATAGACTCAACAGAAGCGCTGACAACACTATTTTATCGTTGGAGCGGATGCTTTTCCGCTGGGGTGGATTCCTAATAGCTGCATCGGAAATAGATCTAGAGAGCTGGATTTTGACCCCTTTGGAACCGTTGAGAGCACAATAAAAGCGCGGCCCCGATGGGAAATCCGCTGAGAGCGGAATGGAAAGATGAGAGAGCCATCAAAATTGGATAATCTCAAGAGCGCGGTCAGCGCTCAAGTTTCACTGCCGCGCTATTTAGTTCCGCTGGGGCACTCAAGATTCCGCTGGGAGCGTAAACACAGTTCAGAGAAGTTGCCAGTTGAAGAAGCGCGGTCCGAGCTCTTAATTGCGCGACCGCGGAATCTCTTCTGCTGGGGAGCTTGGTTTTTCGCTGACAGCGGAACCTCCGTAGGGGCATTTTTGTCAAGTAATTTCAGCTGTGTATAAATAGTTCTTTTTCTCATTTTTTGGGTATCAGATGTTTTAGGGAGCTTGTGGATAGCAACCTTTTACCTTTTTGAGTAACTTTAGAATAAATTTCGCTCTTAATCTTAGATTTTATCTTTGTATTTGACATTTATGGCTTTAATTTCATCTACTATTTTGATTTCTTCTATGAATATGAGTAGCTAGACCTATTAGCTATGGTTGTGACCCAACCCTAGTGTGGGTATCTAATGTGTCTTTAATTTTAGGTTTTACTTGTTATTGGGTCAGTGATATTTAGCCTATTTCATGCTTAATCTATTGAATTAGTGATTGCAAACACTGATTCATGCCTTTTTGACTAGGGTTGTTCTTGAGAAAGATGACCCAAGTCTAGGTAAAATAGGCTAACAAGGAATTGGGGTGAAATCAAGAGATTGATAGCCCCAATTAAAGGGTAGAACCTAGAGATAGTAATACCCGACTTGAGCCAATTTCACTTGCTTTGTTGAAACACCCAGTTAGGCTTGAGAAAGCCAATTCGAACAAAGTCACCCAAACTACCGAGAGGTATAGGGTGAGTAATTGCGTGTGAGGTTATATCACGAGCCCATAACCAATAAGTTTATCATAGATTTTAGATCCCGTTATATACTCGCCTAGGTGTAAGTTGCATCCCTAGTTCCCTTTATAACTTGATAAAACATTCACAAAAATATTGTAGTTAACTTGTTATTAGCAATCTTTAGTATTATAGCTAGTATAGAATAAAAACAACCTATGTTTAGAAGAGTAATTAAGGACAATATACATTGCTAAATCGAATAAGAACTCAACTCCAATCTTCTAGCTCCTTGTGGATTTTGATCCCGATCCTATCGGGTAAAAGCTACATCGACCTGTCCTTGCCATTCTACAGTGGTATAGGTAGGACCCGATCACTTTTTGGCGCTGTTGCCGGGGAGTTAAACGGTGTTGGCTATCAATTCGATTAGTTGTGTAGATTATTTTTCTTTCCTTCTATTTTATTAACTTGTGTGTTTAAATCGCCTCAGGTACAAATGGATGATCCTCTTGGCAATGATATACAATGGGAGGAGGTAGAACATAATGGAGATGAGGAGGTGCATCTAGTACCTCAAGCTAATAGAAGAGGCCTACAGGCCAATGCAAATATTCCAGACCCTCCCCCGCCTCCTCCTAAAGCTGTTCCTCGGGTGCATCCAAATGAAGGATATGTGAGTGCTATTTTCCCACCCCGAATCCGGGAGGGCAATTTTCAAAATACAAATGTCATGTTGACATTATTGGAGCAGCGAGGGTATTTCACATGTGCTCCCCATCAGAATACTTACAAACATCTTTAAGGATTCGTGGATACCTGTTGGGGTAGAAAGCAAACTAACGTGTCGGAGGATGATTTGAGGCTCAAAATATTACCTTTCTCTCTCCGAGGGAAAGCATTGGATTGGCTTGAACGACTCCCCAATCATTCCATCACTACGTGGGATGAGTTGGAGGACAAGTTTATTGCCAAGTGTTTCTCACCCGACACATGGCAGCTTTGAGGGATGAAATATTAGCATTCAAACAGGAACCAAATGAGCCACTTCATGAGATTTGGGAGCGCTATAGAAAAATGGTCAAGGAAAGCCCCAACAATAACATGACAAAAGCTATGATTCAACAAACATTTTATCGGGGCATTGTCACGACCAATCAGTGTGTGGTCAACCAACTAGCTGGGGGAAATTTCATGAAGCTATCTTATGATGAAGCTTGTGATATTCTTGATGAAATGGATGACACTTTGTTAGCATGGAAAAGTCGGGCTAATGTGCCCCATGGTGACCCGAGTGTGATTAATCTTCATAAGGAACTCCAAGACCATGGACATGCCATTGCTGAGCTAACAACAACTATGAACCAACTTGCCAAGGCGTAACTTCAGTAAATCCAAGGACCAAAGCAAGTACATACAATGGAAGGGGTCAATCTAATGGTCAACAAGCAAAGACAACGTGGCCAACAAATGCAAAGCAACAATGATCAAAGTGAGCAAGGTGTGAGTGGTTACAACAATGATGATTCATATGATGATCCGAATAAGGATGTGATGTATGCAAACAATTTCCAAGGACAAAGGGGCAATTCTCCAAACCAACAGTGGAGATCTCAACGGAACAATCAAGGGCAAGGAAACTGGAACAACAATAACAACTCTAACAACTGGGGGAATAACAATAAACAATGGGGAGGCAACAAAAACTATTGGAATGGGAATAATAATAGCAATTGGGGTGGAAACGGTAATCGGGGGTCGGGCTTTCAAAGCCCCCCGATGTATCAACAACCCAACAATCCACCCCTATCAATCCCAAGATCAAAGTTCGTTAAGCAATGATATGGGCCGCATCTAGCAAATGTTTAAACAGGTGATGGAGCGGAATGCGTATTCGGATGCTCAAATTGCTTCCCAGACTACCTCCATCCGCAATCTTGAGGTCCAAATAGGGAAAATATCGCAAGCTTTGAACACTCTCCCTAAGGAGTCACTACCTAGTGACACGATGGTGAACCCAAGGGTGGGAAGAACAACAATACCGGACATGCAATGGCGGTGACCATAAGGAGTGGTCGAGGTGGTGAAGCAAGTACTTCCAGGAAAAAAGGGTTGTATGTGATGATGATGAAATGCAACAAGATGATGTTCCTATTGAGGTTGAGAAAGTGAGTGAAGATCCAATGAATGGTGAAGTGAGGATTGGCATCAATGACAATGAGGAGCAAACACAAAATGACGTGAACCCGCCTAGGGAACACGTAATTGACATACCGGAGCCGATTGTGCCAAAAGCCAAGGCCCCATTTCCTAGACCTCCTCCTCCTTATCCTCAAAGATTGGAAAAGCAGAAGAATGAGAATCAGTTCAAAAAGTTCATAGAAATGATGAAGAGTTTGTCTATCAACGTACCATTAGTTGAGGCTCTTGAGCAAATGCCGGGGTACGCCAAGTTTATGAAAGACTTGGTGACAAAAAGGAGATCCATGGAGGGCGAGACAATCAAAATGACCCACAAATTTAGTGCAATTGTGCACTCAATGGCACCCAAACTAGAGGATCCCGGCGCATTCACTATCCTTTGTACTATTGGTAGTGCAGACTTTGCAAAGGAATTATGTGACTTGAGTGCTAGTATCAATTTGATGCCTTACTATATCTTCAAAACTTTGGGAATTGGCCAACCGGGAGCAACTTCGATGAGACTTCAAATGGCGAATAGAACAATGAAGCCCCCTGGGTATCATTGATGATGTTTTGGTACGGGTTGACAAATTTATCTTGCCTGCGCATTTTGTGATATTGGACTGTGAAGTCGACTATGAGTTGCCGTTTATCTTGGGAAGACCTTTACTAGCAACGGGGAAGGCTTTGGTAGATGTGGAGGCCGGTGAGCTCACCTTCCGGGTGGGTGATGAAAAGACCGTTTTCCATATATGCAAATCAATGTGCCAGCCAAATAGTACGGAGTTGTGCTCTTTTGTGGATCTAGTAACCGAAGTGATAATTGATGATGCAAACTCAATGATCAATGTGGAAGATCCCATGGAAGCGGTCTTATTGAACCATGAGGATGTTGTGACGGATGGCTTGGTTGAGTTTACTAATGCATTGCAAGGCATGAGATCCTATTCTTATGGACCCCGCAAGCTCTCTTTGGATTTGGAAAATCGAAAGACTCTACCGACAAAGCCCTCAATCGAGGAGCCACCAACCTTGGAGTTGAAGCCTCTTCCACCACATCGCAGGTATGAATTCTTGGGCCCTGCTTCTACTTTACTTGTTATACTTTCTGCTTGCTAACCCAAGTGCAGGTAAATTCCACTATTGAAGTGCTCCAAAGGAGAAATAAAGCAATTGGATGGACTCTAGATGATATTAAGGGAATAAGCCCCACCTTTTGAATGCATTAAATTATTATTGAAGATGATAAAAAACCGTCCGTGGAACATCAATGGAGGTTAAACTAGGCAATGCAAGAGGTGGTCAATAAGAAGATCATCAAGTGTCTTGATGCTGGGGTCATTTATCCAATCTCTGATAGTTCTTGGACTTCACCATTGCAGTGTGTTCCGAAAAAGGGTGGTATGACCGTGGTAAAAAATGATAAGAATGAGCTGATTCCCACTCGGACCGTGACTGGATGGAGCGTATGTATGGACTGCAGGAAACTGAACAAGGTGACCCGAAAGGATCACTTTCCATTGCCATTATTGGACCTGATGCTTGACAAACTTGCTGGGCGGGACTTCTATTGTTTCTTGGATGGGTATTCAGGCTACAACCAGATTCTTATAGCCCCGGAAGATCAGGAGAAAACAACCTTCACCTGCCCGTACGGGACATTTGCCTTCTCTAGGATGCCGTTCGGATTGTGCAATGAACCCGCTACATTTCAGCGGTGCATGATGGCGATTTTCACGGACATGGTGGAGGACATCCTCAAGGTCTTCATGGACGACTTCAATGTGGTTGGAGACTCATTTGAGGAGTGTTTGCAAAATCTTGATAAAGTTCTCGTCCGGTGTGAAGAAACTAACCTTGTGTTGAATATGGAGAAATGCCATTTCATGGTCGAGGAGGGCATTGTCCTAGGCCATAAGATCTCAAAAGATGGCATTGAAGTGGACAAAGCCAAGATCGAAGTTATCTCCAAGTTTCCTCCTTTGACTTTCGTCAAGGGAGTTCGAAGTTTCCTTGGGCATGCGGGATTTTACCAGAGGTTCATTAAAGATTTCTCCAAAGTGGTAAATTCTCTATGCAAGCTATTAGAGAAGGACGCAAAGTTTGAATTCAATGAAGAATGTATGAAGGCCTTTGAGTTGTTGAGGTATAAGTTAACCACCACTCCTATCATCACCGCACCATATTGGAGCTCTCCCTTTGAGCTTATGTGTGACTCAAGTGACGTGGCGGTGGGAGCGGTCTTGGGGCAACGGGTGAACAAAATATTTCATTCCGTATATTATGCAAGAAAAACCATGAACGATGCCCAAGTTAACAATACTGTCACGGAGAAGGAATTGTTGGCTATTGTGTTTGCAATGGAAAAATTTAGGCCCTATCTCATGGGCGCCAAGGTGATTGTTCACACCGATCACGCGGCGCTCCGGTATTTGATGACAAAGAAGGATTCCAAATCTAAACGTATGAGGTGGGTCTTGTTGCTCAAAGAACTTGATCTTGAGATTATTGATAGGAAGGGAAGCGAAAATCAAGTTGCCGATCATTTGTCCCGGATAGAGGAGCAAGGAAGGCCAAAAGATGGTCTTGAGATTAATGACGCTTTTTCGGATGAGCAACTTCTTTCGGTCTCCATGCATGACATGACTTGGTTTGTGGATATCGCCAATTTTTTTGTTTTGGCATTGTCCCGTGTGAGCTCTCTTCTAACCAAAGGAAGAAGCTTAGACGGGACAGTTTGGAGTACTATTGGGATGAACCTTACTTGTTTATAATCTTCAATGATGGAGTGATTCGCCGGTGTGTCCCCGAGGAAGAACAAATGAGCATTCTTGATTATTGTCATTCATCTCCATACGATGGTCATCACGGTGGGGCAAGGACAACTTCTAAAGTTTTGAGTTGTGTTTTTTATTGGCCAACATTGTATAGATATGCTAGTGAGTTGGTGAAGAGATGTGACGAGTGTCAAAGAGCGGGTGGTACCCCTTTTTCTCTCCTTGCGGATAGTCAGGGTTTTCGACATTGTTGGGACAAATCATTTCCTTTTGGGAAAAGGGATATAAGAGTATTGAAAAGTCGCCACCTAACGGATTAAGGTGAGTTAGGGCACCTATTACGGGTCATTTATAAAACCAGTTGGTATTATCAGAGATTGGGTAAGGGCATGAAGTTACTTCGAGGGGAAGGTGTTAGGAATCCCTTGAGGCCCACAACAGTGGGTCCCGCCAAACTTACTTTAAGAATTAGTCAAGTAGAAAATAAGCAGTCTAAGCACACATACGTAAAAGAAATAAAGGGTTTTTAACAAATAGGCAGTCTAAGCACACATATGTAAAAGGGATAAAAGGGGTCCTAAGTTGTTTATCCTATAGGATCATATCCATGCAATGCCCGGTAATCACTCCTCAATGAGAGGGGCTACACGTTGCATTATCGCACAAGTCATTATATCCTTTTACTACCCGTTATCCCACCCCTTAGCGGTTATATAAACGAGTTTTGATTAATGAACTCTAAGCGTGTTGTTACCCGTCCCTTCCTTGTGGTCCCGGAAGAGTTTAGGACCTCTAAACTTGGGCAACTCTAGACAATCCTAAGGTATTTAAAAGGGAAAAATCTAGGCGACAAACAAATAACATGTAGGACAATCAAATAGGGGGAAAAGCAGTAAAAAGGCTCATGTTTACCTCCACATGTATGTAGACAAATAAGCAGCACGTCTCAAACACAAAAGTTTAGGTAATTTTTTTAGGGAAATCCTAGAACAGGATATCTAGGTGCGTACCAATACACAGAATATGCAACACTGTTTTAGAGCTAAATGGCAGGGTCCTAATCAGTTTGCCTACTGATTTTAGAACATGTGAGACTTGAGCAGTTTATTAACAATCAGAACATAATTTTCGGTTTTATACAAGGACCTTAATAACCTAAGGCTTTCCTAGGCGTGGGACTATACGCAATCACAGTTGCAGGCGTTGTTTAAATAATTTTGAAATTATTCAACTTACAAACATGGTGATCTAGGTGATACAAGTTATAACAGGAGATTTATGCCAACTTGTATTTAGAGACATGATACCTATGCGTGAGACTGTTTTAAACCTTTTCATGGATAGTTATTTATTTAATCGAAATAAACATGGTTCAAACAGATGCAAACAGAGTCCTAAGAGCAGGATATCTAATGCCCACATGAATGGCCATTTTTGTTAGGCAGGATTATTGACCTAATAATAGGATTTTTATGCGACAGTACTTATGCAAAATCAAAAGCTGGAATAGTGATATATGACATGCAATATGCTGAAGCAATAAACGTGAATGCCCTAAATCAGGATGTCTAGTGCATAGGTTTTGCATGGTTTGAATGCAAATATACACAGTAATCCTAGAGCATGATTTCTAATGCAGATTTGCATAATGTAAAGCCTAGGAACATGATTTCTACCCAGCTTTACCCACACATGACCATATAGCTACCCCCACTTTTTACTAATCACCCCGATATATGTTTACAAATAATTATTACAGACCAATGATTGAATGAATTACATAAATGAAATATAAATTAGACTATAGAAAGCCTGAAGCAGCCGGAAAGCAAACCTGGGAGTACCAGGCCTTCAGTAGTCTCAAATGCCAAGGATTTCATAGCCAAATTTGTGTCCAGGTGTGTCAGAGTTCCCTAAGGACCTCAAGGATCCCAGGCAGTGCTCACACCCAGACTTTTCACAATAGGGACTAAGTATGTGCAGTGTGGAATGGCCATCCCCAGTGTTCCAGAGTTCCAAGGAATCTCAAGAGGATCCCAAGGCAGTACACACACTGGAGGGCCAAAACCTATTGACTTAAGAGTAAAGTGAGAGTGCTTGACATAGTTTTGAAAGACTTTAGTGGAAAACAATATAAAGATGACTATTAGGAGTGAAAATGGTTTTCTGAAAATAGGAACTAGTTTAGTAGCAAAACAGTTTGAGAAAAGTATTTAAACACTTTTGAAATCAGAACACAGATCAATTGGCCTTAGAACAACCAGATTTAGGAATACTTTGAAAACAAATTCCAAACAGGGATAGAGGGGATTGAGGACACATAGAATACACATCAGTGTATAAGGAGGCATATAAATAGCCAATTTCACATAATACTTAGGAGTCTCATAGCATTAATAGGTTAGTCATGACAATAGGGAGTTGAGACACATAGCAGGGGTATAGCAGAACCATGTTGAGAGCAGAGGGTGTTGAACAGAATCATACACATAATTAGGATCAATCGAAGCCCCAAGATATTGGGTATAATCTCATCAGTGAAGAAGAGCAAGCAGGAATCTAAACATGCTAGACAAGCATCACATAAGCATTCATAGTATAGACATGATAATCACATATGGAACAAAACAAGATTTAGACATGCCAGATAAAGCAGTAAACATGCAATTATAGTTTAGTCATGCTAATCACATATTGAACAAGGCAGTGTTAGGCATGCTAAGCAAGATAGTAAACAAGAACAAGGATGGAACTCATAACTGATGAACTAAAACAGTAATGAAACACACAGAGTCTTAGATTTTGAAATTAAACTGAGACATACCAATTGGGAAAGAGAACACAGAATGTAAAGCAAATGTTGTGCAATATCTAGCCTTGACTTACATCCGGCTAGAACAATGAATATCACAAGTAACAGAGAAGAAAAGAAGGCTTTTAGAGTGTAAGTCAGTTTTTGAACCAATGTTCGTGTCTCTGTTGAAGTGAGAATAGAGTAAAGTATATATAGTAGTTAAGAGAAAAACATAATAAGGTAAAGGAGATCAATCACTCAACAATTATGGAAGCCACAAAATCAATTATGCACAAAATCAGCGTAGTCTTCCCTTATTTAAGGGTAATTACCCAATGATAAAGGGAAGGGTACATTTAAGGAAAGAAAATCAAGTGAGCAATTAGGGCTAAATAGACAGGAGTTCAATTAAGGAAGCAATCCTGAAGAATCAGTAAGTATCACAACTAATCAAATAAGGTAAGAAGAACTAATTAAGGTCGTAAATAAGGGAAATAATCTAGAATCAACACATAAGTTTAACAGATCAAATTAGTAAATTAGAATTCGAAATAGTACTGATTTAAGGGGAGAGAAAATATCAGTTTCCACAAATAGACAAATAGGCTAAAATAGAATTTCATAAACATACGGAAATTAGTCGAGAAATCGGCTCAGAAACCCTAATAGAGATGAACTAGGGTAAAAAATCACAAGACATTGAATTAGACTAAGGAAAAATTATGAGAGTCAAAGCACAGGACAAAACAATGTAGCAAGTAACACGGAAATACTTAGAATCGAAGCAAAATATAAGAAAATGAGGGCTTTAGCATAAATCGACTAGGGTTAAGGCAAACTCAACATAAATCGGTCAAAAGAACATAAGAACATAATATTAAACATTCAAAATCAGAAATTTTTTGGAGAGTATGATTTTAAGTAAACCCTAGCTTTAGGAAAATGGAAAATCACTTGAAAAACTAGAAACTTTTCAAGAAAAGATATGAGATAGGTTCGATTCATCTCAGATCTGTACATGTCTGAGAAGATCAAAGACGAAAATTAGGGTTTTTAGAAGTAAAACAGAGATGAGAACATAAACTTATGAATCCATGTATTTAAGATGAAAATAAGAAGTTCTTACTCAAAGATCAAGCTAAATAGCCTGAAATAGGCGAGAAAACCCCAAAGGTGTAAATAGCCTTGCCCTGGTCCCTTGAGAATCTCCTCAAGGACCTTGGAGATGGAGGTACCAAGCATAAAATAGGCCATTAGAGGCCTGAGGTGGTGGAGAACCACCATAGGAAGGCAGTAGATGAGTGGCGGCATGGGGAATTAGGGTTAGAGTTAGAGAGCGTTTGAGAGATGGAGGGGAGAGTGACAGTAGGGAAGGGGGTGAGAATGGTTAGGGTTTGGGGGGGGGGGATTAAGGTAGGAGGATCCTGTACCGTTGATAAAAAATGATCAACGACTAGGATTTGCCAAAGGGTTTGGGTCGGGCATGTAGGGTATTGGGCCTGGGTCTTTTGAGCTAATTTTATAAGGTATTGGGCTGGTTGATTTAGGCTAAAATTAAAAATTAAAAAGGTTGTTTGTTAAATACCCAAAGTAATTGAATAAAATTAATTTTTAAAATAATTAACCAATTACAAAAGTGACTTTTATGCATGAAAATGTTTTAAAAATAATTATTTAGAATTTTAAAATACAATGAACTAATTTCTGGTAAAAAAATGATGCTTAATGTATGAGTGTGCTATAATTTGCAAAGTTATTGCAATTATAGCCAAAAGGTGCGAATTTGGCTATTTATAAAATAATTGGACTTAATAGGACCATATATAGTATTATTAAATCAAGAAACATTTTGAAATCATTTGTGATGCAATTTTATAATTATTTATTAAAATAAAATGCTAGGGAAAATTAATTTAAAAATTTAGAAATTGTGAAAAAATATCAATTGATGCTAATGTATGATTTTGAAGACATATATGCATTTTAAAACTATTTTGGGAAAAATTGGATAACAACAGCTGCCCCTCTTCACCTGGAAAGGATGAAAGAGTTGTCAGGTGAAGATATGATGGCCAATTTTGACCGAGCGAGATGGTTTGGGAGATTTAGGCCACACTCTGGCTTCTAAGATGCCTACATATCCCTAGTTTTACAGGAATCAGGCCGTGTGTAGTTCTGGATTCATCGGCGAAATATACAGATGAAGTCATCACAATAACATACACAGTGTTTCGGGATAGGCGAAGGAATAGTTTTATGGGAGAAGTCAGGTTTGAGATAGTCGAAGGAACTGGAGCGAGATCGCTCTTGCTGGGATAGCAGTTTCTTACCGGGTCACCTGCAAGTAGAGAGATACTACGAGCATATATTTGTGCGAAAATTTAAACATGATGAAGATTCCCTTCGGACCATGAAAGTTGTCTTCGGACGGTTGAGGATGACGTCCTTAGACCATGACGTCCTGGGCCTTGAATTGTTCAGTGAGAGATTCGCAGGCCATGAAATGATGTTCTCGGGCCATGAAGATGGTGCCTCCGAACCATGACGCCTTTGAATAATGATATGCAGGTTTGAGAGATCCTCAGGCCATGACATGGTGTCTTCCGGCTATGAGGATGATGCCTTTAGACTATGACGCCTTTGGACAGATTAGCGATATTTCAGCCCATGAGATGCAATAATATGACGATAGAATTAACAAGACGAGGCTTAGTCTTGCGAAGCTGGGGCAGAGCTTAGCCCGAAAGAAGAGCAAAGTAGATAATGTCGGAGAGACAACGCCTAGTCTCGATGAAAGAATGTAAATTGGAGGCAGAGCTTAGCCTCATGCAGGTATGGAGAAAGAGCTTAGATCATGCAAGATGCGGGAGAAGTCTTAGTCCCATGCAAGTGAAGGCAGAGATTAGCCTTATGCAAATGTGGAGGCAGAGCTTAGCCTCATGCAAGATGTGGGACAGGTCTTAGTCCCATGCAGGTGAGGGCAGAGATTAGCCTTATGCAGATGGAGGCTGAGATTAGCCTTATGTAGATGAAGGCATAGCTTAGCCTCATGCAAGTGTGGCGGTAGAGATTAACCTTATGCAGATGAAGGCAGATCTTAGCCTCATGCAATATGGAGGTAGATCTTAACCTCATGCAAGATGCGGGACAAATCTTAGTCCCATGCAGGGGAAGGCAGGGATTAGCCTTATGCAGATGGAGGCAGGGCTTAGACCCATGCAAGATGAAGGTAGATCTTAGCCTTATACAGATATGGGGACAAAGCTTAGCCTCATGCAAGTGTGGAGGTAGAGATTAACCTCATGCAAATATGGAGGTAGAGATTAAACTCATGCAAATATGGAGGTAGAGATTAAACTCATGCAAATGTGGGACATGGCTTAGTCCTATGCAGATGAAGGCAGAGATTAGACTTATGTAGATGGAGGTAGAGCTTAACCTCAGGCAAGATGCGGGACAGAGCTTAGTCCCATGCAGGGGAAGGCGCAGATTAGCTTTATGCAGATGGAGGCATAGCTTAGCCTCATGCAAGGAAAGGCAGCGTTTAGCCTTATGCAGAAAATAGAATAAATAACATATAATAGATTTCAGTATCACGGTTGTTACGAAGATTGTGACTTCAAGGCATGTATATTCTTTATTCCTGCAACCAAAGCAAAATCGTGAGTTCTGTAGAGGGGAGGTCGGTTCGTGCCCCGATCGGCTAGCTTGACTTGTTTCGCTTGGTCTGAAGATCCTGTTCAAATTATCAGGGGTAGCGTTTGCTAAACAGAGCTATTTTTGCAAGCAAGCATGCATAGTTTTGCAAAGACATAGTAGAAATAGTTTAAGAATTTTAGATGAACTAACAGCCGTGACAAGACCCAAGACATTGCAACCTCTCGTGCTATGGAATTTTGAGGGTCCTCCTCAAAATTCTGCCCCAGTTAGATGAATTGGAATCTATGACTGTTGTACATACTGCGATCGACTGAACTTGCTTCGGAATTTTGAGGGTCCTCCTCAAAATTCTGCCCCGGTTTCTGATTACGGGGGAAAATAAGATTTTTATTGAATTGTGACCAAACCCATAGGGCTGACTACGTATCCCCTCTTAAATGGGAATCAGGTCGGGCGTAGTTTAATTTACATCATTTGAGAAAAGCATAAAGTGTTACACATAGTATCACTTGATTGCATCTGAGTTGATCGATTTTGGCCATACTTCTCCGTCCTTTTATGCAAGTACAAGAGCTCCTTCTGTTAGTACTTTGTGGACCATGTAAGGAACTTGCCAATTAGGAGAGAACTTCCCTTTGGCTTCATTTTGATACGGAAAGATCTTCTTCAACACCAGCTGCCCAGTGTGAACTGTCTTGGCTTGACTCTTTTGTTAAAGGCTCTGCACATTTTGTTCTGATAAAGTTTCCCATGCACACTGCATTCATCCTCTTTCCATCTATGAGGGCTAGCTGCTCATAACGGCTCCTTATCCATTCTACATCGCTGAGCTCGTCTTCTTTTACGATTCTCAAAGGAGGAATCTCCACTTTGACAGGAATACCAACTTCTGTACCATAAACCAATAAGTAGGAAGTTTCCCCGGTTGACGTGCAGATTGTGGACTGGGCTATGAACCGACTGATGTAATTTAGCCGTCCCAGAAAACTCATTATGTCCTTCTTACTCTTTGGTGGTGGCAGCTCTTGGATGGCTTTGACTTTTGATGGATCTAGCTCTATCGCTCGGCGGCTGACGATGAACCCAAGAAATTTTCCGGCAGGGACCTTGAATGCACACTTCGCAGGGTTTAGTTTCAGATTGTATCTCCGCAGTCTGTCAGAGAACTTCCTCAAATCTGTTATATGATATGCGGATTTCTTGGATTTAATGATGAAATCGTTCACATATACCTCGATCTTCTTATGTATCATATCATGAAAGATGGTAGTCATGGACCTCATGTAGGTGGACCCAGCATTCTTCAGGCCGAATGGCATCATCTTACAACAGTACACTCCCTATGGCATAATGAAAGCTGTTTTCTCAACGTCCTCCTCGTCCATCCAGATCTGATGGTAACCGGAGAAACAATCCACAAATGACTGGAGTTCATGCTTGGCACAATTGTCGATTAAGATGTGTATGTTTGGAAGTGGGAAATCATCCTTTGAGCTGGCTCTGCAAGATCCCGATAGTCGATTAAAACCTAGAACTTTCCATCCTTCTTCAATTGGCATGATGTTGGCTAACTATGTTGGGTATTCAACCACCCTGAGGACCTTGGCATTGATTTGTTTGGTGACCTCCTCCTTGATTTTCTGACTCATATCAGGCTTAAATTTCTGGGGCTTCTGCTTCACTGGCGGGCACATTGGATTGGTGGGCAATTTGTGGGCCACAATGGATGTACTTAATGGGGTCATATCATCGTATGACCATGCAAATATGTCCTCATATTCTCTCAAGAATTGTGTGTAGTCTTCTTTCTCTTACAGCGACAAATGGATGCTGATGCGAGTTTCTTTGACAACCTCTGAATTTCCCAAGTTGATTACCTCATTTTCGTCTAGATTGGACTTAGGCTTGTTTTCAAAATCCTCTACTTCTTTGACAATTTCCTCGGGTATGTCATCTTCTTCTTCCGAATCACTATCCTTTTGTTGCGTTGTCTCATTGCATGTCACAGTCATTGGTTCATCAAGATAGGATATAGTAATGTTGTATAGGTAAAAGTATGAGAAAAATGATAATAATAAATATCGATTTATTGAAACATAAAAGCGAATTTCAATAATTTAAACAAACGTTTTTGGAGCACTGGAGATTTTATTTAAAACAGAAATGCAAAAGGGAAATCATTAGCAAACAAAATAAACAGTGCTTGTTCAGCCTTGCTACCCTGGGACTCGTCGGGCCCTAGATAGTATGACATTCCAGTTTATGAGGAATGATCCCTTGCTCATAGCTTGGATGGTAGGGCCTTGCTCCTCCTCATCCTCAACAATTACACAACAGTCCATATCTTCGTCCTCCAAGAACAAGTTCCTTAAGGCTGCTAATGCTTCTTCTTCCTCTGATCCCCATATGATGTCGGCTTGTTGGAAACTTTGTTCCAAATGCGATATGGGATTCTCCAACGGATTGTAAGGATCGCACCATGGTGGCGACCAGTTTTTGTACTCTCGCCAGGTGTACTGATATCCCAGGACAAAAGTAGAGTCATGGCGCTTCAGCTGTAACGGCTTGGAAATGCCGTGAAGATTCTTGCCGAGACCTTTGCCAGGTTCATATCCGCTCCAATTCATCATGCTGGCAATCTTGTTGTACCACCACTTATATTTGTCGATTGCATTGACCCACTCGATGTGGTGGTAAGTTTCTCTACCAAGCCTTCTTCTACTCTCAACTACCGGGATAGTCTGGCGGTTGTAGATGGGGTTGCTCCCGTCTCCATGGATAATTACCTCCTGATGATTCCACTCAAATTTTACCGCCTGATGTGAAGTCGATTCCACAGCCCCAGCGACATGTATCCCTGGTCGTCCTAATAGCAGATTATAGGACGCGAATATGTCTAACACATGAAATTTGACCTCAAACTATGTAGGTCCCATTTGCATACAGAGATTGATCTCTCCAATGGTGGCCCTCTGAGACCCGTCGAACGCCTTCACATTCATGGATCCCTCTCGTATTTCGTACAGTCCCTTGCCCAACCTCTTTAGTGTTGTCAATGGGAAAATGTTAAGGCCGGACCCTCCATTGATCAGAACCCTGGTAATGAAGTAATCTTCACATTGCACGGTAATGTGCAGTGCCCTGTTGTGACTCAAACCTTCAGGTGTTAGTTCATCCTCGTGGAAAGTAATATTGTGACTTTCTAATACATGCCCTACCATGTTAGCCATCTCTTCGCTTGTGAAATTATCAAGCACATAAGCTTCATTCAACACTTTCATCAGAGCACTCCTGTGTGCTTCCGAATTCTGCAGCAATGATAAGATAGGTATCTGGGCCGGAGTCTTGTTCAGATGATCTATGAGTGAGTACTCTCTTGCTTGCACCTTCCTCCAGAGGTCGTCCGGGCCTGTTTCAATGACGGGAGTTCTATTAGAAGCTTGCTTGTTGGACTCTCCCAAGTACTCATGTGTGTAGACCCTTCCGGTCCTAGTCATCCCCTGTGCAGCACCACCTTCTTCTATCTTGATCTTTCCTTTCCTTCTAGCTTCAACTGCGTAATCCCAGGGCACAACCTTAGAATCGAAAGGCGGTGTGGTGGATATTGTCACCGTAAGTGGTGTGGCTATCTTCACTTCAAATGTAATAGGTGCCGTGGCAGGTGGCACTACTTCAACCTCAAATGGCACAGGAGTGTCTGCATGTGGTGCTACTTCAAACTCGAACGGGACCGACATAGTTACCTCAACCTCTCCTGACGGCTGTATCTGTACTATAATGGGATTGAGAGTAACTGCTGGCTTCTTGGGATCATCACCTTCTTTGATTAACCCGATTGATCCCTCTAGATCCCATTCTTCATCTATTTCTATTACATTGACGCCTCCACCCTAGTGATTTGGCTGGGGGTTATTACGAACATTAGGAGTAGCCTCCTTTGCCTGGATGATTTTATTGTCGATCAAATCCTGCATTTTATCCTTCAAAGAGCGGCATTCATCAATGGTATGCCCCTTCATGCCTGAATGGTATGCACAAGTCTTGTTTGGATATACCCATTGGGATGGATTATCTGTGGCTACAACAGGGATGGGAGTGATGTAACCAGCAACTTTCAACCTTTCATACAACTGGTTAATGGGCTCGGTGATGGCAGTATACTGTTTGGGTAGCCTGCGGTTGAAGTTAGGTCGAGGTCTTGGGAAGTTTTGGCGGGTTGGAGGTGACTGGAAATGAGACGGTTGGGAGTTATATGTATGATAGACAGTGGCCGATTGGGAATATCTTGGAGATGTGGGTTGGTATGTAGGTGACGGTTGATAGGTGGGTGGAGGTGATTGCTGATATGTAGGTGGAGGTTCTTGGTATGCAAGTGGAGAGGTTCGATACATCAGTTGAGATTTGGGCCCCTGCGCAACCATTACTGTTCCTGCGTCCTTCTTTTTAGATATACCACCGGACTGCAGTGCTTTGTTGGTGGCTTGCAGTGCTTTAAAGTTTGTGACCATCCCGCTCTTGATACCCTCTTCAATCCTTTCACCCAACTTGATGATGTTGGAGAACTTGTGATTTTCAATTTCCATCAGTCTTTCATAATATTGCGGGTTCTGTGCCCTGACGAAGAATTTGTTCATTTGCTCCTCGTCCAATGCCAGCCTGACTTTGGCCGCTTACGACCTCCAACGAGTGGCATACTCGAGAAAGGTTTCACTGGGTTTCTTCTTGAGATTCTGAATGTAAAAGATGTCTGGTGCGTTCTTTGTGTTGAACCTGAATCGGTCCATGAAATTCGATGCCATACTCACCCAATTAGACCACTTCTTAGGATCCTGGCTGATGTACCAGGACAAAGTATCCCCTGTAAGGCTCCTCATGAACAGTTTCATCCGGATCTTTTTGTCTCTCTCAACTCCGACCAGTTTGTCACATAGTCTTCAGATGGACCCTGGGATCACCTGTACCGTCAGACATTTTGAACTTAGGAGGTTTGTAACCTCTGGCAGTTCCATATCTGGCTGTATACAGAGATCTTCATAATTCAATCCTTCGATCCTCTTACCTCCTTCCACGCCTTGAACTCGGCTGGTTAATTTCTTGAGTTCTTCGGCCAAGTTCCTGATGAGCATGTCCTTCTCGCTGGATTCCGGTGTATAAGAGATGGGTTGAGTGGAGTGAGGTTAGGTCTCCACGTATATGGGGTTATTCTGGTGGCCTGGTGCTTGAGCATAGAGGTGATCGTTGGTGGAGTTTTGTGGTTCAGGAATGATTGGTGGGGTGTTTCGTGGAGTGTGGCAAGTGTTTTGTTTGTATTGTGGTGGGATAGTTTGATTTTGTGGTGGAGTTGTGTAATGGTGAGTAGCAGGAGGATTCTATTTGTTGGGTGCATTCTGAGGTGGCGCGGGGTTTTGAGTATTCGGGTGGCTGACATCCGGAACACTAAGTAAGAAGGACAAATTTGCTAGGTTCCGAACATGTTCAAGTTCTCCTTGGAGTTTCAATAGACTTTGTTCAAGTTGTGACACAACATCATTCGGGACTTGGGTACCCCGACTGTCAGAAGATTCTAGATGTTCAACTGGTGTTGTGTTTTCCTTTCTAATGTTATTCAAGTCTTCCATCTTCGCTTTGCCTTTGCCTTTAGGTGGACTAGGAGGGGGAAAATGTGGAGGGCCCCTGGATCTTGTATGATATGCTGATGATGCCATAATGCACGAACCAACCTTTGGGGAAGGGGAATAATCAAAAGAAATAAAAACAAAAGGTAACCAAGTCAGTGAGGATTATGACTAAAGTATTTGCAGTATTTAAACACATATTGCAGAATCGTAAACGTTTCCTAATTTTGGGTGCCTCATTGTGCCCGAGGTAGGCCTAGCGACAAGTTGATTTGGAGAACTTAGATTCCAAAATGTCTCATTTCATTAATATAAAATAAACGAATCCAAAAACGATGCTAAAATAACAATCGGAAAGAAGTCACTATGGCACTTGGCCTTATTACATTTATGAAAGCAAAAGGTAAATCTAGCCTATTTGGTACCAGAAGGACCATCCCCAAATTTGATATTCTTGATTCCATCGAACAAATTTCCCATCTCGGGAAGTCCCAGCAGCAGGTATGCTCTAGCCAAGTGTCCTCCTTCATTCCCTTCAGCGTTCTGGCAATCCTCGATCCTCTTTATGACTTTTCCCTCCAGCTCCACTATACCTCGCTCCAGATATTCCGGCTTTATGTTGGCAATGATATCCATCTCTTTCCACTCCTTGATCAACCTCCTATTGGTCTCATGTATTTCCCGGTGCTCATTATCGCCTTTTGCGCAGTCGGTTGTACTTGACCTGAGCCTCATCATCTTCATCTATGATTCTGTTGCGTCGACTGATTCCTAGCCTCACTGCCCCATATAGGTCGTCCTCCAACCATGCCGGGTAGAGAGGTGCACATCCAACATTGTATATGTCTGGCTCAATAGTATTTTTCTCTATGATGATTTTGCAGTGCCACATGTGTTGAGCTTGGCACTTGTAGGGGACGTCATCGTCTTGGAAATATGCTCTGAAGTGATCGATCTTCGCAACCCTTGGCACAACCTTCTTCCTGCCTGCCTGCCTCATGACTCGGATAGGAACATAAGTGTATATGCCTCTCAACCCAATCAGCACTAAGTGTGGTGCATCCCTGGACCTGATGATAAACTCGTCCATCAGGAACCATTCGAACATCCATTACACTTGTTCCTCGATCATATTGTCAAACAATTCCACCCACTCTTTGGCACTTTCCGGCCGAGCAAATCTGTACGGAATGTAGGTCATCCGCTTGGGGTGATGGAAAGAAATATGGTCATTCCAAGCCCTTCACGGAAGTTCTTGGCGGTATTGGCCCCTTTGAACATGTTCTAATAGCCACAACTGCAGCAACAAGTTACAACCCTCAAAATGTTTAACCCCTCTTTGACAATGCTCCAAGGCTCGGTAAATGTCAGCTAATATCATAGGGACAATGGTGTATGTTTGTCCATCGATCCCTTCCATAAAAGTCATGGAGACCATGGCTAGTCTGGCGTGAATCCTTTCCCTCTTTGTCGGGAACACTATCAAGCCCAAAAAGCACACAATAAACACGAATACTCTACGGTGGATGTGACCCATAGATGTGATGGAGAACTCGTCATGATAGGTACGATACGATTTGCTGTATCGTATCTTTCATACAAGTATTCAAAAGGTATGTAGGATTGTTTCAGACACTCCAGTTCAACGTTTTTCTTCAACCCCACCATTTTCAGAAACCCTTTACCCGTGCGGTTTTCAGGTACCAACAACCCAGGGCTTTCCCAAGCCAGTCCAGCTAATCCTCCTATTTCTTCTAAGAGTGGTATCATTTCAATATTCCCAAAGCAGAATACAACTCTTTCACTGTCCCAAGACAAAGTCACGGCCTCAATCAATATATTGTTTGGCTGGATGTCCAGAAGAGAAGGTAAATCGCCCAGATGCTTCCTCACGTGTTTCTTATCACTTGAAGGAAGGTCTTCCCACCAGTCTAGGATGATTGGTGGAATATTGCTGACCATATCGAATCTAGGGACCTCATGCCTCATTTTTTGCAAGACAAAAATGGTTAGGCCCTTTACCCCACCAGATTCGACTATTTATACACTTACGATTAGCATATTGGCATTTAGTTCTCCAAATTAATGCACATAACGTGATTGTGTCCGTTGGGATTATGAAAACCCCGGTGGACTTTTGGATAAGGCTAATCTTAAAGAGTCATTGTGCAGACGACACATTAACCCGACTAGGTTTGACCATGATGCATGCTCAATATAACAAGAGTAAGGTTTCTATGAGGGTCTAGACCGGTACCCTCGAGCGGACAACTCGAGGGGGAAAGGCACGGAACCGTCGACTGCACCGCTGATCGACTGATTTTACCGCAAATAAGCCTTTCCGAATTTAGGGGTGATATAAATTGGAAGAGTGCAACCACTCATCAAGCGTTGCTATAGGATTTGTATAGGCACGAGTGGAATATAATGTTGAGCTTGATTTATGCAGTAATAAATAAGCAATAAACAACATGTTGTCATGTATTTGCACGTTATGAAAGCGATAAATAGAGCAGTTATAATTGAAAACAGTTACAAAAGAAAACAAAGAAACATGTCAGTTTCGTATTAGAAAGATAAATACTTTGGAAAAATAAGCAGTTAATCTCACATAAAGGGGGAAAGGGAAAGGGTGTAGGTATTAACAAAGTAAGGCACATTTAGAAAAATTCACAAAGCGGTTTGTTATGGTAAAAGCCTAAAATCCCCAGCAGAGTCTCCATGCTATCGCACCCCCCTTTTAATCTCCTTGCGAATAGTCAAGGTTTTCGACATTGTTAGGATAACTCGTTTCCTTTTGGGAAAAGGGATATAAGAGTACTGAAGAGTCACCACCTAACAGATTAAGGTGCATTAGGGAACTAATTACGGGTCATTTATAAAACCAGTTGGTATTACCAGAGATTGGGTAAGGTCTTGAAGTTACTTCGAGGGGAAGGTGTTAGGCATCCCTCGAGATCCACAACGGTGGATCCTGGCCAAACTTACTTTGTGAATTAGTCAAGTAGCAAATAAGCATTCTAAGCACACATACGTAAAAGAAATAAAGGTTTTTTAACAAATAGGCAGTCTTAGCACACATATGTAAAAGGGATAAAAGGGGTCCTAAGTTGTTTATCCTATAAGATCATATACATGCAATGCCCGGTAATCACTCCTCAATGAGAGGGGTTACACGTTGCATTAGCGCACATGTCATCACATCCCTTTACTACCCGTTATCCTACCCCTTAGCGGTTATATAAGTAAGTTTTGATTAACGAACTTTATGCGTGCTGTTACCCGTCCCTTCCTTGTGGTCCCAGAGGAGTTTAGGACCTCTAAATTTGGGCAATTCTAGACAATCCTAAGGTATCTAAAAGGGAAAAATCTGGGCGACAAACAAATAACATGTAGGACAATCAAATAGGGGGAAAAGCAGTAAAAAGGCTCATGTTTACCTCCACATGTATATAGACAAATAAGCAGCACGTCTCAAACACAAAAGTTTAGGTAATTTTTTTAGGGAAATCCTAGAATAGGATATCTAGATGAGTACCAATACACAGAATATGCAACAGCGTTTTAGAGCTAAATGGCAGGGTCCTAATCAGTTTGCCTACTGATTTAGAACCTGTGAGACTTGAGCAGTTTATAAACAATTAGAACAATATTTTCGGTTTTATACAAGTACCTTAATCACCTAAGGCTTGCCTAGGCGTGTGACTATACGCAATCACAGTTGCAGGCGCTGTTTAAATGATTTTTGAAATTATTCTACTTACAAACATGCTGATCTAGGTGATACAGGTTATAATAGAGGATTTATGCTAATTTGTATTTAGAGACATGATACTTATGCGTGAGACTGTTTTAAACCTTTTCATGGATAGTTATTTATTTAATCGGAATAAATATGGTTCAAACAGATGCAAACAAAGTCCTAAGAGCAGGATATCTAATGCACATAGGAATGACCATTTTTGTTAGGCAGGATTATTGACCTAATAATATGATTTCTATGCGACAATACTTATGCAAAATCAAAAGCTGGAATAGTGATATATGACATGCGGTATGCTGAAGCAATAAACGTGAATGCCCGAAATCAGGATGTCGAGTGCATAGGTTTGTCATGGTTTGAATGCAAATAGACACAGTAATCCTAGAGCATGATTTGTAATGCAGATTTGCATAATGTAAAGCCTAGGAACATGATTTCTACCCAACTTTACCCACATAGGATCATATAGCTACCCTCCCTTTTCACTAATCACCCCGATATCTGTTTACAAATAATTATTACAGACCAATGATTGAATGAATTACATAAATAAAATATAAATTAGACTATAGGGAGCCTTAAGCAGGCCCAAACCAAACCTGGGAGTACCAGGCCTTCAGTAGTCTCAAATGCGATCGCATTATGGAACGCATAGTTGTCCTCAATTTGGGCAGTGGCCTGCCCAGGTATGCGACCATTATGCGGTCGGCATACCTGTTATGCGATCGCATAGTGCGTCACATAACGCCCAACTTATGGAAAATTACCTCTTTCAAATTACGGGGTACTTTTTATTAAAAATAAGGTCCGTTTTAAGGATTTCTACAGTTATAACAACTCGAAAACTTATTCGGGCATTATTTTAAACAAGAAAGTTTAAGGGTCCTTACAAATACCCAAAGTAATTGAATAAAATTAATTTGTAAAATAATTAATCAATTACAAAAGTGAATTTTATGCATGAAAATGTTTTAAAAATAATTATTTAGAATTTTAAAATACAATGGACTAATTTCTGGTAAAAATGATGCTTAATGTATGAATGAGCTATAATTTGCAAAGTTATTGCAATTATAGCCAAAAGGTGCCAATTTGGCTATCTATAAAATAATTTGGACTTAATAGGACCATAGATAGTAATATTAAATCAAGAAATATTTTGAAGTCATTTGTGATGCAAATTTATAATTATTTATTAAAATTAAATGCTAGGGCAAATTAATTCAAAAATGTAGAAATTGTGAAAAAATACCAATTGATGCTAATGCATGATTTTGAAGACATATATGCATTTTAAAACTATTTCTGGAAAAATTGGGTATCAACAATGTCCCTCACAACGATTCTTGAAGTTGACATATTTGATGTATGGGGCGTAGACTTCATGAGACCTTTTGTTAGTTCGTGTGGCAATACCTACATTCTTGTGGCAGTTGATTATGTCTCAAAGTGGGTCGAGGCCATGGCTTTGCCTAACAATGAAGCCCGTAGTGTAGTTTCTTTTCTCAATAAGATCATTTTCACACGATTTGGGGCACCTCAGGCAATTATAAGTGACATGGGGGTCTCATTTTTGTAATAGGGCTTTTGATACGTTGCTTGCTAAATATGGGGTAAATCACAAGGTCTCCACTCCTTACCATCATCAAGCTAGTGTACAAGTAGAGGTTTCAAATCGGGAAATCAAGAGCATCTTGTCCCAGACTGTGAATGCCAATAGGACCGATTGGTCAAGAAATCTTGATGACACGCTATGGGCTTATAGGATTGCGTTCAAAACTCCAATCAGTATGTCCCCGTAACGGTTGGTGTATGGTAAAGCGTGTCACTTGCCAGTTGAGCTGGAGCACAAAGCATTATAGGCCTTGAAGAGGTTGAATCGTGATTGGGACATTGCAGCAAATCTCCGTGTTGAACATCTCAATGAGCTTGACGAATTTTGGTTTCATGCTTATTCAAGCTCTTCATTGTATAAGGAGAAAATGAAATATTTGCATGACAAGTATGCCAAGAACAAGGAATTCAAAGTGGGCGATTTGGTACTACTCTTAAACTCCCGGTTGCGTCTCTTTCCGGGCAAGCTCAAATCCAAATGGAGTGGTCCCTTTGATGTAGTGTTGGTCACACCTTTTGGTGCCCTTGATCTAAAGAACAAAAACGGTGAAATATTTCGGGTGAATGGGCATCGTGTCAAGCACTATTTGGGTAAGTTTGAGGATAGCCACATGGGGCTTTGTTGAAGTTCAATTGATATGGTAACCTTCATCGTGCCGCGACATTAAATCAGGCGCTTCTTGGGAAGAAACCCAAGTGATTTTTCTTTCTTTTTCGTTTATTCTTCTTAGTTTAGATTTTCTTTAACTAACTCTTTGTGAGATTTGTGTAGTACTTGTTTGATGCCGTGCAAGACACAATCTAGAAAATGGGCTAAGGATGCACAAAACCACTGTCGCGTTCCAAATTTCGCAGTCAGCGGTTGCAATTACGCTGGGGCGGATTAGTTCTGCGGACGCGGAATGGTGGAACACAAAAATCCTACTGTCTGAAGTTTATTCAGCGGCAACGTCAAAATTCCGCTGACAGCGGCCTGTTTCCGCTGCATCGTTCAAAATTTCGCTGACATCGAAATTGTTTCAGGATCAGTTCTTCAAAAGACAAAAAATGCGGTCAGTACTGCTGATGCGCTAGGTAAGGCGGTGTGGGGTCCTAGGGTTTAGTATAAATAGATGGGGCCTCATACTTTTATCCTTTTCTCACTTCAACATTTGACAACCCCCATTTTACTGTTCATACTATTCCCCACTGTGCATCTAAGCTCCTAGTCTTCATCCTACATCAAATCTTACTCTTGGTATGTTCAATTCCTTGATTCTACTTGTAGATTTTTACTCCTTTGTTTGCTTCTTCTTAATTTTTCCTTTTTAGATGGGGTTTAAGACCTAAATCACAAGCATGTTTCACCATGTGGTAATAATGAATGGTTAGTGATTTTTTATTGCCTAATAGAGTCTGGGGTGTTCAATTTTTACTTTATAATTTCCAAACTGTATAAGATTGATAAACCCTTGTTCATAAAAAATTATCCAGTGCACGCCTAGTTTGAATTCCGCTGCAGCAGACCAAAATCAGCGGTCAGCGGAATGTTGATTTGAATGGATCTTTGAAACATGTTTTTTCCACTGCATTGGTTAGAATTCTGCTGTCAGCAGTACATTTTCCGCGGCCGCGGTTACTTTTCCGCAGACAGCGGAATTGAGGTTCAGAGAATGGCTAAAACAGTTTTGCGGCCGCGTTTGTTTTTCCGCTACAACAGTGAGACTTCCGCGGCCACGCCCAATTTTTCGCGCTCAACGCTTTTGAACTTCAGAAGGTGGGTAGTCTGATCCATACCTTTGCGCTGCAACGGTCATTTTTCCGCTGACAACGGTTAGCTTTCCGCTGCAGCGGTCCTTTTTCTGCTGACCGCGATTTTACTTGTGTGCGTATGATGTGATTCTCTGCAACATATACCTGTGTGCATCTAATGTCCATCTGTCTACCATATGCTAATGAGATTTCATTGATCATGTCAGCAAAAAATGGTTCGATCGAGAGGTGGGCAGGACAAACAACCCGGCAGGGGAGATTCCTCTCAGGGTCGTGGTAGGGGTAAACAAGCAGCAACACCCCTAGGCCCGAGAAAAATAATCGGAAACAAGACAACACTTCGGAGGCCCACTCCAGACCCCTCAGAGTCAAGTGAATATGTCCCCTCACGGGAGATTTCAGAGGGGGATAGTGGCCCAACCCAAGCGCTGGCACAGTCCCAACCGCGGTGTCTTGTGAATGAGCCAACATCTACCTCGAGCTCTTCATATAGCTTGGGGTTATCAGTGATACTCCACCTCCTCCGGCCCCCGGTGCATTAGTTCTATCCACCACACCTGCTCCAGTTGACCTTGAGAGTGATGATGGTTCCCTAGATGATGGCAGGGGTGGTGATACACAAACATGGGGGTTACTCAGGTCTCGGAATCCGTCAGTTTGGCAGGACCTTCGTCTCCGAACCAGCTTATTACAAGTTTAGAGAGTGGTGGCCTCATAGGTCACTTGTATTGGGGAGACCGTTTATTGAGAGGGACCTTCTACCCCACAACCTAAACGTCAAAAGGCAATTCAACGAAAGGGTGGGGTGACAATTCTTCACCAGCAGCGTTGCTGAAGCCAATGAATTTATGGTCAAAGAATTCTACGTCAATGTTGCCCACATCAAAAAGGGCACATACCTGACGAAAGTTCGGAACAAGAAAGTATTGTTCAATGGCGAGGCACTCAATGATTATGCTGGTTTCAACCATGAATATGAGACCCATTACTTACACAAGGTGGAGTTAGGTGAGTTAGCTCGCCCGTGGCTGGCCTCTGTGATTGCTATTCCTGGTACTACTCCAGCATGGCTGACACCAGGAGCTACTATCTTCAGAAACACATTGAGTTTTGAGGTAAAGGGCTGGACGACATTTGTATGCAGCAGGATAGACCCCACTTTGCATGACAGTGACATGCCTCTTTCCCGTGCTCTTATTGTGGGGGAAATTATGGCAGGGTTCCCGATCAACGTCGGGAATATAATGGCGAGGTTGATCAACAGGACAACCCAGAAGAATGATCATTCTCATCCCTTCCCGAACTTCCTCAGTATGTACTTCCAGGACTAGGGAGTTGATGGAAGGGATTTCGATACAAAGGTGAAGCCGAAATTGGCATTCTCCTGGTACATTTTGAAGTGCACGGACAACCCCAAAGCCAAGAGCAAAGCCTCCACTCCCATAGGTTCTGAGCCTTCTACTGCAGCTGACGGGTCCTCTGCTACCATTCCACAACCTCATTCCGGTCCATCTATCTCCATTCCTGCATCAGTTCCATCCTCTTCCACCTACCCGCAGACTGCTCTGAGGGTGATCCAGACATTTGCAGGTATCAACAACTGGGTGTAGGTAGCTTCTTCAAAACTATATGATTTATTCACCGCCATTGCAGCCAAGGCAACCCCTAACCAGATCCAGTTACCTCCAACATTGGAGGAAACTTTGAAGAGCCTAGTTGAAAACCAAAAGAAGATCTTGGAGTCCATGGGCGCACATGAAAAGGAAATCAAGTCTTTGAGTAAGGCAATGAAGAAGATGAAGAAGAGCCAGGAGGCGCTACAGAAGGAGGTGACCAAGCTCACGACAACAAAGGGACATCCTCCTTGATTTACTTTTAGGTACACCTGCCCCTGCAGCTCAGCCAACCCAGCCATCTCAGGTGCCAGAACAGGAGGTTACTAGTGCACCGGTGAGGAGAGGAGTCATCCCCCAGACAGATGACATGGAGACCCAGTTGGAGGAGCCAGAGGGAGAGTCATCTACTCAGCCACGGGACCCTGCCATAGTGCCTGCCAGTGATCCTACCATTGCTACTGACCCAGCCCCGATGCAGACATAGGCACCTTAGGGAGTTCTCTCTTACTCTCTACCCCTTCCCCTACTCTTATTTTTTGTATTTAGCATTGGGGGCAATGCTAATCTTTATTTTGGGGGGGGGG
>ML292810.1:0-29239 GCA_005239495.1 Nicotiana undulata | reverse complement strand
GTTTAGTTGTGTGTTGGTTTGGGGGGGGGGGGGGTGGGGGCTCATTTGGTGATTCATACATTTGGATATATTTTGGTCTGTAATAACTCGTAATACTATTTTTCTTTTCTTTATTTGCATTTCTAGTACTTAATTTCTGCACTTTTGTTTGTTTTTATCTTTGGTATGTATATAAAAAGTTTTCTTTTCATGTATATATTCATTCCCCTTTAATGTATATTCGTCTTAATCCCCTATTGTACATATTCATTTTTACTTTCCGCATCTTTAATTTATAACTTCTTTTATAATTTCCTTTATAGTTTAGCTTCTTATTTCCTTTAGTAGCTTCTTTTTGAACTTATATCTTCTTTTTACTTTTTCGTTATCAATAAAACTTTGGTTTTTTTAATGTCGCGTTTCTTTACAAGGGTGAAAATTGTGTGAATCAGGTGTCTCTTCCCTACGATGGATGGTGTGACGACCTTCTTAAGGGATTGAGTCTGTTTTTTGTTTTGCTTTTGTTTTCCTTTATTTGGTAGTAATGAATAAATGTGACTCGATTAAGCTTCACTTGTCACCAACATATTTACCTTTGACCTCATGGTTAGAGACAAGTTGTAGACGAGTTTAGCTCTAGTTGTGACCCTTAGAATCTTGAGTTGTCTAAAACAATCATCAAGTGGTGTTTGTATCCATATATGAGTTTTCAATCTAAACTAAGATTGTTGTGGGACCTCAACTCTATTCTCTTTAACGATCCTGTGGCTTGAGAGGTGAGGTTTTGAATTTCGAATCCCAAGTGTCGTTCCAACAAGTCTAGAACTTGCCTCAAGTATTTTTCTAGGCGAAATTCTAAGTGTAGCTCGACTTGAGAAGTGATTATAGGCTCTCCTTGATTCCCTTTTGAAATTAAAGACTTCCATAGCCTACCATGATAGTATCCTTAGTCAACCCCTTTTGAGACTAAGCCTGTTTATTCAAAAATCACGTTACAAACCTTCCTCCGTTCTATAATGACCCTCTCTTGGCACCAATTCTTTCCTGAGCATTAATGATGAACAATAGTCAAAATCATAAGTTTGGGGGAGAGACAAGGAAATTCAAAGTGATGAAAGGTTCAAGGAACGAAAAAGTAATTAATGAAAAAGGAAAGGCAAATAAAAGGTTGAAAAGCCAAAAAGAAACAAGTCAAAAAAGAAAAGTAAAGGTTGAAAGGACTCAACAAAACAATGTTGAAAGGCTTGGAATGACGAAAGAAGGAGAAAAATGAGCCTCAAATAGAAGAAAGAGCGACAATGAGTCTCTTTAAGTTCCAAAAGGAAGAGAAAATGACTCAAAGAGTCAAGAAAAACATGATCCAAAGTGTGAAAATGGAGTGCTTAAGGAAAGATGTTCTATCATAGTTTATCATGCCCAAATTTGATCCAAGAAGCCTTCATTAAATCCCGTTAAAGCCCTGTAGGATTTCAAGTTGAGTGAGCTTATATTAGTGGTGATTTACATGAGGGGCAAGCCTATGGTACTTAGAGTCAGACTTGTGGAATTCTTTTGAGAGTGAAGAGCGCACTTCTCGATAATTTCGATTTTGAGCGTGCATTCTATAAGGTGAGACGAGCTCATGGAGAGTAAAGGAGAAAATGTTTGGGATCCATAGTGACTTAGGTGAGAGAGCGAAGCTCTTTGGTGAATTGAGTCAACTCTTGAAGCTTTGGTGTCACATTAGATCTAGGGAACTAAGAAAGTCATTGCATAGTGTTGTCAATAATACATTTGTTTTGAGGGTAATTGTTAGTCCAAATTGAAGCTTGATGGAGTTACATTTGAACATCTGAAATTATACTTCTTTTTCTTGTGGAGGTGGGGAAGTACCTTGTTTGCTTGGGGACAAGCAAAAGCTTAAGTTTGGGGGAGTTGATAACTAGGGATTTTCACCTACTATTTACTCTCTTTTGCTTAGGTTTTGGGGCAAAAATACACTAAGGTACTCCCGAAAACTAATGCAAGGTGCTTATTTGTAGGGTTTGGATCAAATTGAGGAAAAGAGGACAAATCCAACTTAAACAGGAGACAAATTATCACAAGCCATGGACTCAACAGAAGCGCTGACAACACTATTTTATCGCTGGAGCAGATGCTTTTCTGCTGGGGAGGATTCGTAAGAGCTGTAGCGGAAATAGATTTAGAGAGCTGGATTTTGACCCCTTTGGAATGGCTGAGAGCGCGGCCGCGAAACCCTTAGCGCGACCGCGGTGGGAAATCCTCTAAGAGCGGAATGGAAAGATCAGATAGCCATCAAAATTGGCCAATCTCAAGAGCGCGGTCAACGCTCAAATTTTGCGTCGAGCTATTCAGTTTCGCTGGGGCGCTCAATATTCCGTTGGGAGCGAAAACACAGTTCAGAGAAGTTGCCAATTGAAGAAGCACGGTCCGCGCTCTTAATTGCGCGGCCGTGGAAGCTATTCCGTTGGGGCGCTTGGTTTTTCGCTGACAGCGGAACCTCCGTAGCGGCATTTTTGTCCTGTAATTTCAGTTATGTATAAATAGTTCTTTTTCTCATTTTTAGGGTATCAGATGTTTTAGGGAGCTAGTGGATAGGATCCTTTTACCTTTTTGAGTAACTTTAGATTATATTTCACTCTTAATCTTATATTTTGTCTTTGTATTTGACATTTACAGCTTTAATTTCATATACTATTTTGATTTCTTCCATGAATATGAGTAGCTAGACCCATTAGCTAGGGTTGTGATATCTAATGGGTCTTTAAGTTAAGGGTTTACTTGTTATTGGGTTAGTGATATTTAGCATATTTCATTCTTAATCTACTGAATTAGTGATTGCAGACACTGATTCATGCCTTTTTGACTAGGGTTGTTCTTGAGAAAGATGACCAAGACAGTTCACACCGGGGCAGCTGGTGTTGAAATAGATCTTTCCACATCAAGATGAAGCCAAAGGGAAATTCTCACTCAACATGTAAGGCCCTTATATGGTTCATAGGGTACTAACCGGAGGAGCACTCATACTTGCAAAAATGGATGGAGAAATTTGGCCGAAACCTATCAATTCAGACGCAGTCAAAAGATACTATGTGTAAACTATTTGCATTTTCTTCATATGATGTAACTGAACTAAGCTTGACCTGATTCCCGTTTAAGAGGGGATACGTAGGCAGCCTTGTGGGTTCAGTCATAATTCAATAAAATTTCCAATTTCCCTATAATGAGAAACTGGGGCAGAATTTTGAGGAGGACCCTCAAAATTCCGGAGCAAGTTCAGCCAACGGTACTCTACGTAGAATAGCCAGAAGTTTGTCTAGATTACTGGGGCAGAATTTTGAGGAGGACCCTCAAAATTCTATGGCAGGAAGGTCGCAATGTCTCTGATAGTGTCACAGTTACCGGTTCATCTAATTGATTTTTTAAATTGCATATTACTGTGTTTTGAATAACTATGCACATATATTTTTTTGAAAACTTTATTTTTTAGCCTAATGCTACCCATGGTGACTCGAACAAGACTTTAGTGCGGAGCAGAGCAAAGCTAGCAGACAAAGGCACGAATCAACCTCCCCCGCAAAAGTTACGATCTTTCTTTGTATGAAGGAACTAGGAATAACCACAAGTACGTGCACACCTTAGAATCATTACCTTCATAACGGCCAAGCTGCTAAGCGCAAATATATCTCCAGCTAAGAAACATTCTGCTCCTACTTACTGTTCATCCTTGCATGAGATTGAGCATTGTCTCAAATCTTGCATGAGGCTAAGCCCTGCCTCCTCAATTGCGTAAGTCTAAGCATTGCCTTCCGTTTGCACGAGACTAAGCATTGTCTCAAGTCTTGCATGAGGATAATCCCTGCCTCTTTATTTGCATAAGGCTAAGCATTGCCTTCCCCTTGCATGAGACTAAGCATTGTCTCAAATCTTGCATGAGGCTAAGCCCTTCCTCCTCAATTGCATAAGGCTAAGCATAACCTTCCCCTTGCATGAGACTAAGAATTGTCTCAAATCTTGCACGAGGCTAAGCCCTGCCTTCTCAATTGCATAAGGCTAAGCATTGCCTTCCGTTTGCATGAGACTAAGCATTGTCTCAAGTCTTGCATGAGGCTAAGCCCTGCCTCTTTATTTGCATAAGGCTAAGCATTGCCTTTCCCTTGCATGAGACTAAGCATTGTCTCCAATATTGCATGAGGCTAAGCCCTACCTCCTCAATTGCATAAGGCTAAGCATTTCCTTCCCCTTGCATGAGACTAAGCATTGTCTTAAATCCTACATGAGGCTAAGCCCTGCCTCCTCATTTGCATAAGGCTAAGCTGTTCCTTCCCTTCACGAGACTAAGAATTGTCTCTCTTTGCATAACCACACGTGTTGCTCTATCCCAAACCCTGCATTATTCTCGTCTTTCGGGGCTAAGCTCTACCCCCGACTCTATACAAGACTAAGCTCTATCTTGCTTTATCTCAAGCATCATGTCTTTGCATCTCATGGGCTGATATATAGCCAATTCATCCAAAGGCGTCATAGTCCGAAGGCATCATCCTCATAGACGGAAGACACCATGCCATGACTTGAGGATCTCTTAATCTTGCACATCACTATTCAAAGGCATCATGGTTCAGAGGCACTATCTTCATAGCCCGAGAACACCATTTCATGGCCTGCGAATCCTTTACCGCACAATTCATGGCCCAAGACATCATGGTCTCAGGACGTCACCTTCATCGTCCAAAGACAGTCTCCATGGCCCGAAGGGAATATGCATCATGTTTAAGTTCACAATAATCTATATGCATATATTGCATTTAATCTGAGAGGTAACCGTTATCCTAACGGGAGCCATCTTCGCTCCAGTTTCCATTCAATACTCATACCCTTCAATTATTTCAAACGTAGCCGATCATCGTCCGTCGCCCATTATCACATGATATCTACTCAAGTATCTATAACCATTCTCAATCCCAATTTGTCCTATCTAGAATATTTTGTTGCTCTTACAAATAACTCCATCGGTTCGTTCCACCGTTGGATCCAGAACTACACATGGCCTGATAACTGTAAAACCAGAGATATGTAGGGAGCATAAAAGCCAGAGTGCGGCCTATATTTTTCAAATCACCCCATTCGGTCAAAATCGGTCATCATTTCTTTACCCGACAACTCTTCCATCCTTCACGGGTAAAGAGGGGCAGCTGTTGATACCTAATATTTCTCTCATATTTTTAAATATACATATATACCTTCAAAATAGTGCATATGCACCATCACTTGGTTTATAGATATATGTAAGCATATTTTCATAATTTCCTATAATTTTTAAAGGGCTTATATAAATACTCATTAATATGATCAAAAAATATTTCACAATGATTTTATCATCTAATTTCACCATTTATATCCATATTATGTTTAAAATATTTTTAACAGATTTGTCATAATTGCATTTGCATTTTTAAGGCCAAAATTGCACATTTGCAATAATAGCCTATACGTACTTATAATTACTTTATTTATGCCAAAATAATCCTTTTATACTCTTTATAGTGATAAATAACTATTTTTACTTGTTTTATGCACAAATATATTTTTCTTATTTATTTATCATTTTTACAAATTATTTATTAATTAAATCTTGGGTATTTAAATAATAGCCATTTCTAACCAATTTTGGACCACATTAGTGGCCCAAAAGTTAGCCCAGTCCACCCCAGCACAAACCAAACGACCCTAACCCAAAATCCAGTCGGTACTCGTTTCTTTCACCCGCCCCAGCCCTGTTTTAAAATCCTGGCCTTTGATCTCTAAGATCAACGACCTACAATTAACCTTCCATTTTTATTACCCAACCCCAAACCCTAATTCCCCATTCCCTCTAAGCCCGCCGCCCTCAAACTCTCTCAAACTCTCTCTTCGTCTCTGAAATCCTAGCGCCGTCACCTCTAATCCCCTTCGATTCTAACCTTGATATGGAATCGATCATTGATTCCCTCACCTTATTGAACATCTCCTATTAATGGTTAACCGCTTACCAAATCTGGTTCGAATCTTTACTTATTTCCATCTATGTTCATTTTTGTCTCATTATGGTATGAATCTTTGAGATTTTCTCGATTATTTACTTACCCTAAAGTTAGGGTTCAGATCTTTTCATATCTGTTATAGTTTTCTATATTTTGTTAAATATTTTTTCTTTAATGTTTCTGTATATCTACCTATGTGCATCTCTATTATGATTTCGTTGATATTTCTCACTAATTTTTTTGCCCTAAAAATTAGGATTTTTTATTCTTAAAAATCGAACCAAATCTGGTTCAATCTTTAATGTTGCTGTTTATCCGTCTCCATACATCTTTATTATAGCTTTTCCTTTGACATTTATGACTAATTTTACTTACCCTAAAAATTAGGGTTTTCGATTCTTTATTTTTTTCCCCTTCAATGATTCTGTCTATATGTTTTTATGACTCTTGTCGTTAATTGTTGACCAACTTTACTTACCCTGAAACTTAGGGGTTTTCGATTCTTCAAACCTGTTTGATCACTGTGTTAAAATCTCTGACTATATGTTTTACGCGTCTATATCTTTACCTAAAATAAGGTTATGAGTTTTCTTTCCTTAATTAACTGTTAGATACTTTCCTCGACTGATTATTACCTTATTTATAGGCTCTAGTCTAGTGCTATTTAACCCCCACCCCTTCCCCTTTGGACATATTTAGAACTCGAATCTTCTCACTACTATATACTGTATACTGTTATTCTATTCTGCTTTGATTCCTGGTCGGCTGGAAGCCAAGGCCAGAAATCTTACATTGTTGCTTCTGTTGGTGGTCATTGCTACTTTGTTAAGCTTCTTTCTGTTTTATGTGAACTAGTAAGTGTTGAACCCTTTTCTACTTTATTACCCGTTCAATAATGTTACTGTTATTTGATTAATTTCTTTATGTATTCTAGGCATGTTTAACTCAGTAGATTAATTGATAAAATCTGCTTAATTAGGCGTAACTTAAGGCTGCCATTTGGTATTAAGTATGTTTTGACACTGGTTCACCATGTAGACTCATTAGTTTGTAGCTAAAATTGTTATCATATTATTTACTTGATTCTGTGTTCACCATGCTTTAACCTCTTTGTTAATGCTTACTGATAACTAATGTGCTTATTGACTCATGATCGATCAGTGAATTTTCTTTACACGATTTAGCCTAATCTGAATTCTGTACTATCTTTTGTGAAGCATGCTCATTGAATTGGTGCTTATCAGTTTATGACTTTGTTAATCTTCAAACTTGTTAGTTTCAAGCCTGCTTAGTTTTAAAGTGTTTGTCTCTGTACTGTGTGTGATTCTATACCTAAGTATACTTCCCAATCCTGTCCTGTACTCTTCTGAATCCTAATTCCTTGCTGGCTGAAAGCCAACGTAATCTAAGTACTGTCCCTGGCCTTCCTGGTGTGAGCACTTCTCAGGGTTCATATGAGACCCTCGTGAACTCTAACACACCAGTATTTGGTCCATAGCTTTCCTTGAATTGGTTCTGATTACTCCTCTCTAGTGTGAGCACTACCCGAGGTTCGTGAAGCCCTTGGGAACTCTGACATACTAGGGAATTGGGCTTGGTATGCTTATCCTTGAACATAGGTGAATTATTCATTGATTGGTCACTATGAACATTGGCTTTTGGAGATATTGTTGATTGAAAGGCCTGGCCTGTCCAGATGCACTTAGGCCTGCTGCAAGCTTCCTATAGTCTTTATGCTTTGTAATTTATTCATTTGATTCTGGTATGTAATAATTATTTGTAAATACAATTGGGGCAATAATAAAATTGGGAAATGGGCTTATTTGATTCTGTATGAAACGAGTAGATAACATGCCTACAGGTTTTGCTACTATTAATGTTAGATAACATGCCTGCATGTGCTTATTATTATTGTTAGATAACCTGCCATTAGGTTTACTTTACACAAAGAAATATTCTTCTAATTGTGTTTGAAACTTGTCTAGATGTTTATTATGTTAGCCATTGCATAACCTGCCTATAGGGATTTATTTTGGCTCAAATAGGTTCTGTGAATATCCTGTCTATTTTGTTTCGCATGATTAAATGCCATGCCTATAGGAAACAAAAAGAATAACTGAGTTCAATTTGCATTATAGCATATTCGAATCTGCTTCTTTAGAAATCATGTCTATAGGTTTTTAACTGATTGTCACACCCGCTTAGTTAATATACATGTCTACAAGAGCTAATGGAAGTTTCAATCACCAAAAGTAGAATTCATGTCTATAGGGATAATTATCATTTGTGTCAAACCCTAAAACTGGAACCCTATATAGTGTTTTGCTAAATGTCATTAGAAAGAATGCCTATAGGGATAACTAAGTAATTCTGAGTATTTCTTTCGTTGTTATCAATGTCAAATGCTGAATAAGTCATGTAGATGACATGCCTATAGGTTTAAACACTTTTAATTGCAATAAGTAAACAATTGAGCAATCACCTAAAAATCACTTTATAAACTGTCAGTATGTTTAAAATCCAGAATCACATAGAAATCATGTCTATAGGACCTAATAACCTTAGTTGTTAAAATGGTCAATAGGCCAATCTGTTTGCGTGCATTAATGTGTGGAGGCTAAACGGATCCCTTATCTGCCTTTTAATGAAATTCTAACTTGTTTTGTATGTCGCCTAGTTTTATAATTTTGAGCAACCTAAGTCGAGTCTAGAACCATCCAAAATAGAGGTCCAAATGCCTCCCGGACCATAGGTAAGGGACGGGTAGTGCACGCATAGGATACGAGTTAGAATTTATTAGAGCGCTTTAGGTAAATAACTTAAAGATAGTAATTGGGTAGTAGGAGATGATAGTCTATGCCATCAGAATAATATGAGTAACATCCCCGTCTTGGGGGAGTTACGAAGTATTATTTATATTGCATGGAGTGATCCTTTAGGCTAAAAAAACTTAAGACCCCCCATCCATATTAAATAATTCCTTCGCTTCTTTATAAGACTAATTCACATGGTTTAAGTTCGGCCGGGACCCACCGTTGTGGACCTCGAGGAGTACCTAACACCTTCTCCTCGAGGTAATTTGAGCCTTACCCGATCTTTGGTGACACAACTAGCAAACTTGAGTCATTTGCAATAGGTGCCCTAACACACCTTAATCCGTTAGGTGGCGTCTCTCCTCAATAACCAATTCCTTCCCTCTTAAAAGGAGTTGTCAATGTCGAAACCCGATTTCGCGAGAAAGAAGGGGCACGACAGTCATGAGAGAAGAAAATCGAAGCTAATGATAAAAAGTGGAAACATACAACTCCCGAGTTGATCAGATACCAGGGGCACCGCCAATCTTGAAAGGGATGGATTCGAAGACGTTTCTACAAAAGTCATTTTCTCCGAGTGTGGCTACGAAACCCATTCCAAAAAGGTTTCGTATGCCGGACACAACAAAACATAAAGGGACCACTGATCCCAACGAGCATGTCACCTCCTACACATGTGCCATCAAGGGTAACGATTTGGAAGATGATGTGATCGAGTCTGTGTTATTGAAACAGTTCGGAGTGACCCTGTCGAAGGGAGCAATGATTTGGTACCACAATCTACCACCAAATTACATTGACTCATTTGCCATGTTAGCACACTTTTTGTAAAGGCACATGTCGGGGCCATAAAGGTTGCGACAAGGACATTGGACCTTTTTCAAAGTAAGACAGATGGATAATGAAATGCTGAGGGAGTTTGTATCCCGATTTAAAATGGAACGCATGGAGTTGCCACCGGTCACAGATGAATGGGACGTTCAAGCTTTCACTCAGGGTTGAATGAACGAAGCTCGATAGCATCACGTCAATTGAAGCAAAATTTGATCGAGTATCCGGCTATGACTTGGGTAGATATACACAATCAGTATCAATCGAAGATCAGGGTCGAGGATGACCAATTAGGAGATCCTTTTGGTTATGTACATCCAAACAGGTCAGCAGCTAAAAATCAGAGGGACCTCGATAAGGATCCAAGGTCGAACAAAGACCGATATCAACCGTACACCGCATATAGAAAGGACAGTGGTCCAGGACGCAATTCCGCTCGGAACGATAGAAGAAGTGATCGAGGACAGAATACTCAGGGACTTATGAGAAAAAATGGTTTTGATAAGTATGTCGATCCCACAAAGGCACCTCGATCATCGGAATATAATTTTATTATCGACGTAATTGTATCGGCAATTGGAAGGATCAAAGATTCTAGGTGGCCCAGACCCATACAGATCGATCCTTCCCAAAGAAACTCCAATTTGATGTTTAAATATAGCACGCATGGTCACATGAATGAGGATTGCAGGGAATTAAGGGAGGAAGTAGCCCGTCTATTCAATGAGGGTCACCTTCAAGAGTTCCTAAGTGATCGATCCAAGAATCATTTCAGAGAAACGGACGCCAACAGAGGAGCCGCAACATGTCATTCATATGATCGTCGGTGGGGTCGACGTTCCGCAGGGACCCATATTTAAATGCACTAATGTATCAATCACTAGGGAAAAACGAACCCGAGATTATGTGCCATAAGGCACCATATCATTCAACAACGAAAAAGCAGAAGGAATTTCTCAGTCTCACAACGACGCTTTGGTAACTTCTATCTTATTAAATAAAGTTCAAGTTAAACGTGTTTTAGTGGATCCAGGTAGCTCGGCAAATATCATCCGATCAAGGGTCATGGAGAAGCTTGGCCTACAAGATCAAATCGTGCCCGCAACTCGGGTCTTAAACGGGTTCAATATGGCCAGTGAGACAACTAAAGGAGAGATTATCCTACCGTTGATCATGGCTGGAACCATTCAAGATACCAAGTTCTATGTAATCGAGGGTGACATGAGATACAATTACCTACTCGAAAGGCCTTGGATCCACAACATGAGGGCAGTCCCTTCGACTCTCCACCAAATGATGAAATTCCCGACATCAAACATGGTAAAAACAGTATACGGGGAGTAGCATGCTGCAAAAGAAATATTTGCAGTCGATAAGGTAATACTGATATCAGCACTATCACAAGGCAACGAAGTGAGTCAAATTTCTCACAAGGCCTAAAGTATATCCGAATTTTTATAAGGCGAAAGCAAAGCAAGGTTTTCACGAAACAGAAATCAGAGATAAATCGGAAAGAAAAGGATCTTTTATATATGCAAAAGTATTTACAAAGACCAATCAGGGTCCTACACAAAAATCCAGAAAAGGAAAAAAGATTCTAAGCGCCTAATCCTCCTCGGGAGCTTCATCTTCACCCTCCCCACGAGCTTTATCTTCATCTCCTCCGCTCTCGGATCCACTCGCGGAGTCATCATCATCAGAAAGTAAAGCTTTGGCCTTGTCCTCAAGCACCTTCGCATTCTCGATATCAGCCATGAGGTTAAAGCCACGAGATTGAATCTCTTCGAGAGTCTCTCTCTGAGACTGGATTTTAGCATGCTCGATAACACAGGATAATCGAAACTGAGTAGCATCGTAAATTTACTTTTCCTGAAAGTTAGCAGCTTCAGCATCGGCTCGGTAGGCGGCCACGACCGCCTCCGCCTCAGATGTGACCTTTGCAAGCTCAGTGGCCAACCGAGTCTCGAGCTCTTCAATTTTCTTGGCTCGGGACAAGTTCTCCTCCTTCACGTTTTGGAGTTGACGCTCAACTGAAGACAGCCGGGCTCGAGCCATCTCGTTCTCAGAGGCGAGACGGTCCATGTGCTGCTTCCACCCCAAAGTCTCTGCCTCTTTCAACTTAGCCTCCTCGCGAAGCTGCTCAATCTTTTCGGCCTTCTGTTGAACCTGCAGGATCTAAGTGTTAGTCGCCAATATCAAATTAATATGTCAAGCTCCCCAAAAATTTATGTAACCTGCTTGATGAGATCGGTCTGCTCTTTATGAGCTCTTGCCAATTTGTCTCGAAGGTCCATGATCTCCTCTTCTTTTTGCATATATAGGAGTTTGAGGGCGTCTCTCTCTTCTTCGTGAGCCTTCTGAGGTCGACCTCACACTGGTTAAACTCAGATCGGGATTTGGAAAACTCTTCTCGATAGAGCGTCACAACCTATGTAGAAAGGAAGGAAATCAGACAAGAGGAAAAAAAAGCAAACGCAAACATAATAACGGGGGCTGAAATTTACTTGGTTCAGAAGTCGCTGAGCCTCATCAAAAATGATCGTCACATCTAGATCGAGAACGTCATTGACCCCCGTGAAGCAACCACAGAATATATCATCCCCTTCATGGGCCGTTCTCGCATCGGGGGTCTCCATAGATTGGGCATCACAAATTTTCCCTTCAGAAAATGTTGGGCCGGACGGCAAATCGTCAATATTGATCGCCCCAAGAAAGTCACTTGGGGCACTCTCCTTTTCGAAGGGCCTCATAACTGGACCCTTCAGGTACGCCCGCCAATTGCTCGTTACGGCAAGGGGCATCATCAACACCGGATGGCTCGGGGACTTTTCTCGGACCATCTTCCGTGATCTCCTTGGTCCAAAGCTGAGCCTCCTCGACCATCACTGGCTCAGCTATTTTTGAAGCTTCGGCGCTTCCTCTCTTTCGATCCACCAACACACATTCAACATCTTCTCCTTCCCCTTCTTCATCTCGTAGTTTTTGGGCTATGTCAACAGGAAGAGCGGAAATGTCATTCTTTGGCTTTCTAGCCTTGCTCTTCTTAGGCTTTGGAGTATCAGAAGCCGAGGCCCTTCTCCTCTTCTTATCCTTGGCCGGTTTTGGAACCTTCTCTTCCCCAGGTGGAGGCGACCTCATGACGGCTTTGTCTCCAAGACCTGTATGGGAGGAGATCAAGTAAAAATAAAGCATTTCACAAGAAGGCATCAAACACAGACAGGGAAACCTACAGTGATTTTTGGCCTCCCATCGGCCCTCAACCAAATCGCGCCATGAGCGCTTAGCATATGAAGAAGTCGATGCCAGTTTCCGAACCCAGCCTACAAGGTTCAGGATCGCACTGAGAAACCAAGAGACCGCTTCACCATAAGGAAGAATGTAGATGAGAAAAGGTAAAGGAATCAAAACAATCAACAAAAGCTATTGGTGGGTTCGTACGTACACTTCATGTTCCATTCTTCGGGGAATGACATTTTTTCGGCCGGGATTAAGTCAGAAGTCCTAACTCGGACAAACCAGCCCATCCATCCTTGATCTTTGTCCTCATCTATGCTCGAGAAAAGCGCCATTGTGTCCCGACACTGAAGCCTTATTAATCCGCCTCGATAGAGACGAGGGCTGTATAAACTAATGAGATGATCGAGGGTGAAAGACATTCCCTCGACCTTGCTCAGGAAGAATCAGAGCAAAATAAGATGCGCCAAAAGGAGGGGTGGATTTGGCCTAGGGCTATGTGGTATTGGTAACAGAAGTCGATTATAAGTGGATCGACGGGACCTAGTGTGAAAGGGTAAGTATATACAATATCCTTCTCGGGGGTAGGAATTACCACCTCTTTGTTTTCCCAGTGGCGATCTTTTTTCACCTACTCGAGATCACCTTCAGTTATCGAGAATATATATCTCGACATGGGTTTGCATTGGCCAGGAACCGAAGAGAGTTTTTCAATTTTAAAATCAGAAGTGATTTCACATGGCCCGGGAAGCACTCTTCGATGTGTGGCTCCACCGGTGTTTTGTCACCGGCCGGCCGCGATGAGGAGGCTTTTTTATTTTGAGGAACAATTTATGATGTTTTCGTCATTGTTATATGAGGTCAAAGATAGAAGAAGGCGAAACTTGTTGTTTTAAAAAAAGATTGGCAAACGGGATATGAAGAACCATCATAATTGATAAGCTTGAAGGAGTAAAAGAGTTTTTGAAAATTAGGAAAAATTTTGAAAGTAAAGTTTGTGAAGATTATGAAGATGGTCTATTATAATATCTTCTATGACGGTTTGAAAACAGTAATGGCCGACCATCAACTGACACTAATTAATGATCTTGAGAATTGTGCAGCCGCGACGCTTCAGTCGTCTCCGCCGCTTACGTCACGAGGATGACGTCATAATTGATCGAGGTATTAAATCAAAGTCTCAGTTCGTTTCTTCCCGTTACACTCCAAAAAACGAGGGAACTATCTGTATACGGTCGAAATCGGGGCCTACCCGATTCTATTGTCTGATCGAGGCAAGGGAGTTGCCTCGAGGGTAGCCTCGTGATGAGTCAGACTCGAGCTTGAAGGTGAGACATCAAGCCTAGAGATCGAAGTGTCCGTTGAGATCGAGGCCAGCAACAATCGAGACCAAGACCGACTTCGAGTGGAGTATAACAACGGAATAACGAGATATCCGTAACTGGTCGAAAATCACGGCGAAAATCCCCGAACATATCAAACAAGAGCGGTTATTGGTACCAATCATGGGATTTACTTCCGTAATTAGAAGTGTACCTTATTTAGGGTCCCTCTATTATATAAAGAGGAATCCCCTTTATTTGTAATCATTATTTTTCACTGATAAAAATACATATACTCATTGCTCTTTTGTTATTTCATTTTACTGTTTGTCAAAATTGCTTTATCATTTACTATTCTTACTATTCCACCACGAGACTGTCCCAAATCGAGGTCGAGGCCTTGCTTATACACTGGTTTGATTTATTTTGTTGTCTAATTCGTCTGTTTAATTCTTTGTTTATCAACTGGTATTGGATTAAACCACATATCCTTAAAGCCACCATATAAGTTTAATTGTTATCCGAATTTGAGGGTAAACAAGAGTATTTGACTACTCATATATTATATTAAGCTTGTATTATTACTTTATATTTAGGATAAGGTTAAACGTACTTAGCGATATACCATAAGGATCAATATTAAAATATATGCCATAGTTGAGGGATCAGATGTAATATTAGACCTTTGAGGTACTTGAAACAAAATATAAAACGCTAAAACTACCAAAATAACATAACGGAAATAAAATTAGTATTAGACGTGATTGGAATTTAAAAAAAGCGTTGTCGGGTATATAGCTCTTTTCACCACCATTTACCTTGTGAATCCAAAATACAATGTAACGATTGTATCGAAGGAACTCCATATTTCTCTCATGTTTTGTATTCCTTCTTAGTGAGTATACTTTGCTAAAAAAAGTTACTTTACTAAAAATAAATAACTATCATTGGTTGTATTAGTTTGGCACACCACTCGTACACTAGTAGGGGCTGAATAGTATATTAGTATTTTCGACCTATTAAACTTTTACTTAATTAGAGTTCGTTTGGATTGACTTGTAAAAAGTGATTGTTCAGCAAAAAATAGCTTTTAAGCCAAAAAGTAATAAGTTGGGGTTGTCCAACTTATAGTTTCTGGTTTGCTTTAAGCAGTTTTTAAATTTTAACTTATTTTAAATATTTTTTAGCTTTGTCAAACACTAAAAAAGCTAAAATAAACTTAAAAATTGATTTGACCAGCTTAAAAGCCAATCCAAACACTCTCTAAAACACCTATCAGTTCAACCCTAGTCCTAGAATCAGGTTCTTTCTTTTGGTTATGTGAACTCTTTTAACACATAAGTGCTGCAAGTAAAAGTGCCAAGACTTTTTACGTGAAAAAACTCCTTACTCAAGAAAGTAAAAATCACGACCCAACTTTGAGATTTCTCTCCACGAACTTCATAAAATAATGAGCAGTTTTTTATTACAATTTTTTTGTACTAGAGACTAATTCCTAGTCACTTAACAGCTAAGAGACTAATTCCTACAATTAAAGAGATTGTAACTACTAATTTTAACCTAAAATCGTAGCCCAAAAGTAAATTATCTCTAGAAACTTTTTATGAAAGTGCTTCTAGAATAAGCAAAAACGATTACAACTCAAACATCTACAACAAGATCTAGACAAACTAAAGACTGAAAGTGACTTCAATTTCTCTCCCGCCAATTTTACCACTATTGTTATTCTATCCAACTAAATTTTCCTCTATTATTAATAAATTAAAATTACCATTGTTCTAACTTGTAAAGCTCCATAAAGTCGACAATTCAATAAGTATATACTGCTTCAGAATTACTATCTCAAGCTTAAAAAATAATTTATCCACTGTAACTTGGACTGGCTACTAAAATACTTAGTGCTAGAATACTGTCAAAAATCATCCACAACATACTGATCGAAATCGGTCGCAATGAGAAACTGATAATAGGCTAAATTCACGTAGTTTAGTGTATATTTATACTTCAACTTAATGATGCTTCACTATCTTAGGACTGTTAAATGATGTTAAAGTGGCTCTAATTGTGGAATTTATGTTTTGCAAGAGTAAAGAGCTTATGAGGACCTAGGATGGTGTTTGGAGCCAAATTGAAGGAGAAAAGCCCCCTGGAGTATTTAACGTGTGAAAAGAAGGAAGAAAATCGCTGAGACAGATTACAAGTCCACTAGCGCGGCCTTAGCGCGGCCGCGCTAGTCCTGATGCCAGGGACAGAACAAAACCCCATTAGCGCGGTCTTAGCGCGCCCACTAGCGCGACCGCGCTACCCCAGCGATCCCAGGCAAAATGAAAGCCCATTAGCGCGCCGACTAGCGCGGGCACGCTAGTCCCAGTCATATGCGTTATTTCTCAGGGGTAAAATTGGAAGTTTGGGGCCATCCCACTTAACCTATATAAGGTTCAACTCGCCCAAAAGATAGGATTATCAAGGTTTAGAGTCTTGTTCAAGAAAAGCAAAGGCAAGAGGCAAGGAGGGCAATTGGGCATCAAATCTCATCTCTCTTCCTTGTGATTTTACCATTGTTGATGAATTCTTTTGTTATTATTTTCAGTACAATTATGAGTAGATAAATTCTTTAATCTAAGGTTTTGGTGGAACCCGTTGAGGATGAACATCTTGATATATTAATATAGTTTGCTTGGTTTTAGTCTCTATTTGTTCAACTAAGTTCTTGTTGTAGTTGATTGAAGGGCCCTCAATTAGCTGTGCCTATTTAGTGTGTATCTACTCGGGAGAGAGTGCATATTTAGGTAGTTGTTGAACAACACCACTCCCAAAGAATATGAGGGATCCATAACCGAGGGTTTAAAGGTTGGATTAGGAATAACGATACCTGGGTGCAATCTAAAGTGAGCTATAATAAAAGAAAGCTAGCGTAGCTCGGGAGAGTGCGTCTAGAAAATTGTCGTAAGTGTTCGGGAGAGATTTGCGGTAACAAAAGTGCTCATGATTGATAGAGATAATTAGGCCAAACTATATGAAATATACAAGAAGGGATTTCATCAACGGGGGAAACCATAACATTAGATCCTTCTCGCATTTGTTTACAACTCAGTACTAGTTATCTTTTAGTCTACTTAATTTCATTCAGTTGTAGTTAGTAAAAATACCAACAATTGATATTCATAACCTTTGGGAAGTTGATTACTAATAATCGAGTGGGTCTAACAAAGATAATTGATAGGTTAATTCCCTGTGGGATTCGACTCTGGGCAAAATACTCAGATTATATTTGCAACGCCCGCTTAGTCTTTTTATAAGACATAGTTGAGCGTGATCAAATTTTGGTACCGTTTCCAGGGGATTAACGGTGTTATAAATTATAGTTGGAAGAAAATACAAAATTCTTAAGTGTAGTCAATTTTCTTCAATTTCATCCATACATTGAAATTTTAACGTTTGCTAACTTGGTTGTACAGGTGCATGCCTAGAAACTCATCGAGAACTGGTGAAGTATTTGACGCCTTACCAGACCCCGAGAAAATTTTCAAGGCCTTCAATAGGGCCAACCGGAAAAGCAAGCAACAACCATCAATTGAACAAATTGAAACCGACATGGCAGATCTAAACGACAGGAACAATAACAATGGGGACGACGTGGTAGACCCAGCTGCGCAGGTTGTGGCGCCTATTGTACCAGAGGCTCCCTTATATGATTGGGCACAACCCACGGCGGAGAATTTGTCCACTGCAATAGTAGTCCCTCAGATACAGGTTGAATCCTTTCAGATCACAAATAATATGATGCACTTGTTGCAGAATAAGGGACTATTTTCGGGGTCATACATTGAGGATCCCCAACAGCATCTGAAGAATTTCCTGTCAATTTGCAAGACTCATAGGCAACAAAACGTCACTCCGGAAGCAATAAGATTGTTGTTGTTTCCTTTCTCAATGACAGGAGTCGCCCAGACTTGGCTGAACTCGCTCCCCATCAATTCCATTACTACATGGGAGAAGTTGGTTAAGTAGTTTGTGAAAAAATTCCATCCACCAAACAAAACAACTCACATAATTGATGAAATCTTGAGCTTCAGACAGAAGCCTACAGAGACACTGCAAGAAATATGGGAACGGTTTAAAGGGATGTTGGTTATCTCTACTCACCACGGTATTCCAGAGCAGATATTGGGGCAACGATTTTATATGGGTCTGGCAGACAGTGTGAAGGCAAATGTAGATGCTTCAGCTGGTGGGGCATTCTTGAGAAAAACATGGAGAGAAAGCCAGGTCCTACTCGATAAAATGGCACAAAATTCGGGGTGGACAACCAGAAATGCACCCATCACCCCAGTGGTTAACTCAGTGCCATTAGATCCATCTAACACTCTTGATGAAAACATGGCCACTTTAATAACACAGATGAGCATACTTACTAAAAAGGTGGAGGAGTCAGGGCAGAAACAACAGGTTCATATTGTGGATACTACCAATGGGGGCTTATGCACATCTTGCATTAGTCAACCACTTGGTAATAAGTGGAGTGCTGAATGTGATCATACTCACTACTCGGAAAACATGAACTATGTGTCGAATTACGAGGGCCACCGACAGGGTGGACCGAATTGGGGCCAGCAAAATCAGCAAAATACAGGCCACCTCAGCAGAAGCATAACAGTGGAAACATGGGTGCCATGGAACCTCACGGTAATGTGGCGCCTTACCAAAGGCCACAGGGGTATAATAATCAAAATCAACAACAGGCTTATGACCCCCCTCAGCAACAACATGGGAGGAGACAAGAAGATGGCTTTTCCATACTTGAAGCAATGATGCAACAGGTTATTGGGTCAACTGCAAAAATAAGTGAGAGGGTAGATGCACATGAGTCAGCTATAAAAAATATTGAAGTGCAAATGGGCCAGATCTCAATGTCGTTGAATAATCGTCCTCTTGGGACATTGCCTGCAGACACTCAGGTAAATCCTAAAAATCAGGGTCCAAAGCAGCTGATGGTAGTGAGTCTACGCAATGCCAAGGACTTAGACTTGGAGCAGGAAAGAGCTCGAGAAAGCAGACATGCTGAGACACTGGTACCAGTGCCGATTGAAATTGATGATTCAACAAACCTGACTAAGGTGACAGTGCAGCCTGCTGAAGGAGAGCCCACCGCGCAGAATGAGGCTGAGAAAGAAACAGAGATATCCCAGGAACCGGTAATTGAGGTGGTAGCTGACAAAGAAAAACCCCAAATCACTGGGAAGAAGAGACCTCCAGCACCATTCCCACAGAGGCTGGCCAAGTACCAGAAAGATGAACAATATAAAAAGTTCTTGGACATGTTGAAACAGATACAGGTAAACATTTCTTTAATTGATGCTCTGAAGAAGATGCCTGGGTATGCCAAAATGATGAAGGACTTGATGTCCTGAAAATTTGACTTCCAAGACCTGGCCACTGTGACTCTTACTCAGACCTGCAGTGCTGTAGTGACCCGGCCAATTGAAGAGAAGATGTCATATCCAGGGAGTTTCACAATTCCCTGCACCATTGGTAATTTTGCCTGTGCCAAGGCACTTTGTGACTTAGGGGCTAGCATTAATCTTATGCCCCATGGCCATCTACATGAGGTTGGGTATAGGTAGAGCCAGAACGACTTCCATGTTGTTGCAGCCAGCAAACAAGTGTGATGCCCCAAAAGGTCATCCTGTGTGTATTTGACTAAATCTGTGTTTTGAGGCCCCGAAAGTCTTCGTTAATCTCACCTCGATATGCGTGCGCAGCCCGGGCATGTTGCCGGGAAGCTTTTATGTGAAAACTTGATGAAAATGGAATTTTATAATAATTAATAGAATAGAGTTGACTTTGGTCAACATTTTTGGTAAATGGACCCGGACCCAGACCCATGATTTGATGGTCCCGGAGGGTCCGTAGGAAAATATGGGACTTGGGTGTATGCCCGGAATCGAATTCCGAGGTCCCAAGCCCGAGAAATGAATTTTTAAAGAAAATTATTTTCTGAAAATAATAAAGGTTTTGAAAATGATAATTGATGTGAAAATCGTGTTACCGGGCCCGTATTATGGTTCTGGAGCCCGGAACAGGTTTAGTATATGTTATGTGACTTATCTGTGAAATTTGGTGTAAAACGGACTCGAAATGACATGATTCGGATCAAAATCGGAATAATTAAGCTTTATGAAGTTTTAAGGAAATTTTATGAGTTTTTAGGTTTAATTCCTTGATTTTGATGATATTTTGGTGATTTAAGAACTTGAATAAGTCCGTAGGATGATTTGGGAGTTGTGTGTGTTTTTGGTTTTGAGATCCGAGGGCTCGAGTGAGTTTCGGGTAGCTAACGTGGTGTAAAAGGGGGAAAAATCTGGTGTTTTGGTTGATTTTCTGGCGTCTGGTAGCTTAGTCTATGCGATCGCATAGGTAGAGCTGCGATCGCATAGAGTTGAGAGTGGGGGAGGGGTCTGATGCCTTACGCGATCGCATTGGTGGGGCTGCAATCGCAGTGTAGAAGATCCTGATGCTCCGCGATCGCATTCTTCTCTCCGCGATCGCAGAGAGTGCAGTCCAGCTTCTCCGCCATCGTACAGAGTGAAACTCAACTAACTCCGCGATCGCACTGAACATTTTTGCCCAGTTATTTTAAAAGCCCCAAAACAGAATACACTTACGAGATTTCATAATTTTGCACCTTCTTCTTCTTATCCAAACCCCATAGCCGAGTTCCAAGCCATCATTCCACCATAGCCACTTAGGTAAGTGATCCTAACACTAATTTCTTTCATTTCCCTTCCCTAATCACTAGAATGTAGGCCTAAAATCCTAAAATCAAAGTAGAAATTATGGGTTTTGGGTAGAGTTAGGTTCTTGGAAATTTTGGGTAATTCAACCCCAATTTGGGGTCGAATTTCAAAACAAATTATATATTCTAACTCGTGGGGGTATGGGTGATCGGATTTTGGTCCGAGCCTCGTGTTTGGACCAAGCGGGCCTGGGGTCGAATTTTGGGTATTTTTGGAAGAATGCTTGGAAATGGATAATTAGGCTATGGAATTGATTTATTGAGTCATTATTGATATACTTGAGTTAATTATGTCTAGATAATACCATTCCGGAGTTGAATTCTAAAGGAAAGGCGGTGTTAGACGGTTGATTGCTATATTTTTGACCCGAGGTAAGTGTCTTGCCTAACTTTGGTGAGGGAATAAGTATTGTATGCTATGTGCTAAGTGTTTATCATGTCCAATGCATAGGTGAAGTGACGAGTACCTATGCATTGTGTGTCAAGCATGCCCGTGAGTCTATTTTTGATGAAAACCTTATTATTACTTCCATGTTCCTCATAATATGAATTTGTCTCTACTTGGGAGTTGTTTGTTGTTGGAAGACTTGGTCGATGAACTCATGATGTATTGGTTCGCTTAAGAACCCATATGTTAAGGATATATATATATTGAAGAGATTGGTTATAGTTGAGACCCTTGCTAGGCAATTGTTGTGATATTAATTTATGCTTTCCCCCTGCCGAGTGATTTTGAACTATATTTCCACTATGCTGCATTCCTTACCATTGATATTTATCATTGTTTTGGTGAGGAAGAGTGTAAATCACGAAGGGTGATGCCTTGCCATGATATACATTGATCACACCATACATTGCATAGTGAGGAAGAGTGTAAAGCGCGAAGGGTGATGCCGTGCCATGATTTACATTGATTATAAGCACGAAGGTTAATGCCGTGCCATGATTTACATTGATTACATCATAACTTGCATAGTGAGGAAGAGAGTAAAAGCACGAAGGGTGATGTCGTGCCATGATTTACATTGATTACATTGACATACATAATACATCGCATAGTGAGGAAGAGAGTAAAAGCACGAAGGGTGATGCCGTGCCATGTTCCATGATTATTCCATATCGTACATCGCATTGTGAGGAAGAGAGTAAAGCACGAAGGGTGATGCCGTGCCATTATTTACGTTTCTGGCATTTACACTGGTTTCCTTATCATTCATTTTGTTAAATTTCCTTTTCTTGTCTGCTCTTTATGCTCATTTAACTGCTCTATCTCATTTGTTTCCCTTTAACTGCTCCGGTATCCCCATACTTGTCTGTTTATCTCTTGCCTTGTTTTTTCATGCTTTGGGTTGTAGAATAGGACAAGTTAACGTTGTTGCTATGTCTAGCCTCGTCACTACTTCGGCCGAGGTTAGGCTCTGCACTTACTCAGTACATGGGGTTGGTTGTACTGATGCTACACTGCACTTCTTAATGTTGTGCAGATCCCGCACCCGGACCCCATGGACAACGTTGAGGGAGTCACCTTCAGTCCACCCAGAGCTTTAAGGTATACCCGCCGGCGTTCGTGGGCCTTGGTGTCTCTTCTACCTTTGGATCTCTTATTGTCTTACATTTTCCGCTAGTTTCAAAGACAATGATGTATTTTCCTTTCAGACTTGTATTTAGCACTCTATAGAGAGTTCGTGAGTTGTGACATCCCGGTTTTTGGGGCTTATGTGGCGTTCTGTATTTACTATTTCACTTAGTATTTTTGAATTATTATTCCATTTCCACTGTTAAAAACTGTAAGGTGTTTTGTTATTTCTGTTAAGATGGTGTCTCAATGTTAGATTAACTATACACGTTGGCTTGTCTAGCGGGTTCAACGTTAGACGCAGTCACGGCTTGAAGGGTGGTATTTCGGGTCGTGACAAGTTGGTATCAGATCTCTAGGTTGCTTAGGTCTCACAACTCACAGACAAACTTGGTAGAGTCTGAGGGATCAATACGGAGATGTTTGTACTTATCCCCTAGAGGCTGCAAAGTTAGGATAACTCCACATTTCTTCATCTCTGTCGTGCGATATGAATTCTGCGTACTGATTGAGTTCCTATTCTACTCTCTCTCACAGATGGCGAAGAAGCGTGCTTCCTTTGGTTCCGCTCAGCAGCCCGACACTCCTGCTACAACTCCTACGATGGGTCGAGTTCGAGGACGAGGTCGTGCTAGAGGCCGAGGCCGGGCTCAGCCTAGGGCAGCAGCCCCAGTGGAGGACCCTCAGGTCGAGTCTGACGAGGAGGTTCCAGTTCCGGCAGTCCCAGTTGGACCAGCACAGGTCCCAGAGGGGTTCATAGCTACTAGTGCTTCGGGACGCTCTTGTCCGTCTGGTAGGACTCATGGATAGTGTAGCACATGCCGGTCTTCTTCCTACTGCACCAGCTGGATCTCAGGCTGGGGGAGGGACCCAGACTCCTGTTATTCATACCCTAGTGCAGGCTGCCACTCAGTTTCAGACTCCAGCACCTCAGACATCTGGAGTAGTTCAGCCGGGTATTGTGGCACCGACAGCCGAGGGTGCAGCTCTGTCAGCAGATGCTCTATGGAGACTAGATCGGTTCACCAAGTTATTCACTGCCACTTTTACTGGTACACCGTCAGAGGATCCACAGGATTATTTGGACAGCTGTCATGAGGTTCTTTGGAACATGGGCATAGTGGAGTCCAATGGAGTTGACTTTGCTACTTTTCGGTTATCTGGCACAACCAAGACTTGGTGGAGAGACTATTGCTTAGCCAGACCAGCTGGGTCAGCACCTTTGACTTGGGCTCAGTTCACAGAGGTATTCTTGGGGAAGTTCCTTCCCATTACCCAGAGAGAGGATCTCCGGAGGTAGTTCGAGCGCCTCCAGCAGGGTTCTATGACAGTTACCCAGTATGAGACCAGATTCATCACTTTAGCCAGGAACGCATTGATGATACTCCCCACTGATCGGGAGAGGGTTCAGAGATTTATTGAGGGATTGGCCCAGCCTATCAGACTCCAGATGGATAGAGAGTTAGGTACAGACATTTCCTTTCAGGCTGCGGCCGATGTGGCCAGGAGGATTGAGATGATTCTATCCCAGGGTGGAGGTCAGGGGGCTGACAAGAGGCCCCGTCATTTTGGTAGATTCAGTGGAGCCTCAACTGGAGGCAGGGATTCTGTCGGCAGAGGTCATCCTCCCCGACCTTTCCAGTCAGCACTTCAGGTTTCTCATCATGCACTGTCAGCTCCAGTTAGTGCACCACCAGCAACCATCAGTGCGCAGCCACTTCAGAGTTATCAGGGTGGTTATCAGGGTCGTCAGGGACAGTTCCAAAGTACCCAGTCATATTAGCAGAGGCCGTGTTATTCCTGTGGTGTTCCGGGGCACATTGCTAGGTATTGTCCCCGAGCTTCTAGTGGTCCCCCGTATCAGGGCTCTCGTGCCATGGTTCTAGTATCAGTTGCACCCCCGCCCCCTCATCCAGCTAGGGGTGGCCGTGGTGCCAGAGGAGGAGGACATGTTCATAGAGGTGGTGCTCAGGCCACGAGAGGGAGAGGTCAGGTTGTAGCAGGTAGGCCCAGGGATGTCCAGATTGGAGGGGCTCCGCCCCGTTGTTATGCTATTCCTGCCAGACCCGAGGCTGATGCCTCCGATGCAGTTATCACAGGTACGGTCTTAGTTTGTAGCCAATATGCTTCGGTGTTATTTGATCCGGGTTCTACTTTCTCCTATGTGTTTTCATATTTTGCCCCTTATTTGAGCATGCCTCGTGATTCTTTGAGTACTTCTGTGTATGTGTCTACCCCGGTGGGTGATTCTATGGTGGTATATCGAGTCTACCGTTCTTGCTTAGTTGTTATTGGGAGTTTGGAGACTCAGGTAGATTTATTGCTTCTTGATATGGTAGACTTTGATGTTATATTGGGTAAGGACTGGTGATCTCCCTATCATGCTATTTTGAACTGTCATGCCAAGACAGTGATCTTAGCCTTGCCTGGAGTACCTCGTGTAGAGTGGAGAGGGACTCCTAGTCATTCTGCTGGTAGGGTTATTTCTTATATGAAGGCTCGGCGCATGGTCGAGAAGGGTTGTTTGGACTATTTGGCCTGTGTTCGTTATTCTAGTGCCGAGGTTCCTTCCCTGGAGTCTGTGCCTGTAGTTCGTGAGTTTCCAAAGGTATTCCCATTCTGAACTGCCGGGTATGCCACCCGACAGGGATATTGACTTCTTTATTGAGTTAGCTGAGGGCACTCAACCCATTTCTACTCCCCCGTATCGTATGGCTCCGCTAGAGTTGAAGGAATTAAAGGAACAATTACAGGATTTGTTGGATAAAGGCTTCATCAGACCTAGTGTTTCTCCTTGGGGTGCTCCCGTGTAGTTCGTGAAGAAGAAAGATGGCTCTATGAGGATGTGCATTGACTACCGGCAGTTGAATAAGGTTACTACCAAGAACAAGTATCCTTTGCCGAGGATTGATGACTTATTTGATCAGCTTCAGGGTGCTTCAGTGTTCTCTAAGATAGACTTGAGATCTGGTTACCATCAACTGAGGATCAGGACGTCTGATGTGCCTAAGACGGATTTTCGCACTCGTTATGGGCATTATGAGTTTTTGGTTATGTCGTTTGGGTTGACTAATGACCCCGCTGCTTTTATGGAGTTGATGAATCGGGTATTCAGGCCTTATTTGGACTCATTCATGATCGTGTTTATAGATGATATCTTGATTTCTTCCCATAGTCGAGAGGAGCATGAGCAGCATCTTCGGGTTGTTCTCCAGACTCTGAGAGATCGGCAGTGTACGCCAAGTTTTCTAAGTGCGAGTTCTGTGGCATTCTTGGGCTACGTTGTGTCGGCATAGGGCATTCAGGTGGATCCGAAGAAGGTTTCAGCAGTTAGAAATTGGCCTAGGCCCACTTCAGCCACAGAGATTCGGAGCTTCTTAGGCCTAGCAGGCTATTATCGCCGGTTCGTGGAGGGGTTTTCATCTATAGCAGCCCCGATGACCAAGTTGACGCAAAAAGGTGTTCAGTTCAAATGGTCCGAGGAGTGTAAGGCGAGCTTTCAGAAGCTCAAGACAACATTGACTACAGCACCAGTGTTGGTATTGCCTATAGGTTTAGGCCCGTATACCGTGTATTGTGATGCGTCACAGGTTGGACTCGGTGCGATATTGATGCAGGATGGCAAGTTCATAGCCTATGCATCTCGTCAGTTGAAGTTACATGAGTAGAATTATCCAGTTCACGACTTGGAGCTTGCAGCTATTGTTCATGCCTTGAAGATTTGGAGGCATTATTTGTATGGGGTACCGTGTGAGATATTCACTGATCACAAGAGTTTGCAATACTTGTATAAGAAAAAGGAGTTGAACATGAGGCAGAGAAGGTGGTTAGAGTTGCTGAAGGATTATGATATTACCATTCTTTATCATCTGGGGAAGGCCAATATGGTGGCCGATGCTTTGAGCCGGAAATCAGTTAGTATGGGCAGTCGAGCGACCTCTTGCGTTGGATGTTCAAGCTTTAGCCAACTGATTTGTGAGATTGGAGGTTTCTGAGGCTGGCAGTGTTTTGGCCCATATTGTGGCCCGTTTTTCATTGTATGACCGTATTCGGGCCAGGCAGTATGATGATCGTCATTTATGTGTTCTTAGAGATACAATCCGGCACGGAGGTGCCAAGTAGGTGACAGTTGATGATGAGGGAGTTCTGCGGATGCAGGGCTGTATTTGTGTACCTGATGTTGAGGGTATTCGTGAGTTGATACGTCAGAAGGCCCATAGTTCCCGGTATTCCATTCATCCGGGCGCCGAAAAGATGTACCAGGTCTTGCGGCAACATTATTGGTGGCGTAGAATGAAGAAGGATATTGTAGCTTATGTAGCTCGGTGCTTGAACTGTCAGCAGGTTAAGTACGAGCACCAGAGACCCGGTGGTTTGATGTAGCAGATCCCGCTTCCCGAGTGGAAGTGGGAGCGTATCACGATGGATTTTGTAGTTGGGCTCCCACGGACTTAGAGGATGGTTGACGCAGTGTGGGTTGTTGAAGATAGGCTGACCAAGTCAGCACACTTCATTCCTGTGTCGGTGTCGTATTCAGCGGAGAAGTTGGCAAAGATCTACATGAGAGAGATTGTCAGATTGCATGGTGTGCCCCTATCCATTATATTAGATCGAGGTACTCAATTTACCTCCCATTTTTGGAGGGTATTTCAGCGAGATTTGGGCACATAGATTGAGTTGAGCACAACATTTCATCCTCATACGGACGAACAGTCCGAGCGTACTATTCATATTTTGGAGGATATGTTGCGAGCGTGTGTCATCGACTTTGGTGGTTCATGGGATCAGTTCTTGACCTTAGCGGAGTTTTCCTACAACAACAGTTATCAGTCGAGCATCCAGATGGCTCCTTATGAGGCATTGTATGGTAGGCGATGTCGGTCCCCAGTCGGATGGTTTGAGCCCGGAGAGGCTAGATTGTTGGGTTCTGAGTTAGTCCAGAACGCCTTGGACAAGGTGAAGATTATTCAGGATAGACTTCGTATAGCTCAATCCAGGCAAAAGAGTTATGCAGATCGCAGAGTTTGAGATTTGGCTTTCATGATAGGAGATCAGGTGTTTCTTAGAGTGTCGCCTATGAAAGGCGTGATGAGGTTCGGGAAGAGGGGCAAGTTGAGCCCTAGGTACATTGGTCCATTTGAGATTTTGGACAAGGTAGGAGAGGTGGCCTACAGACTTGCCTTGCCACCGCATTTATCAGCCATACATCCAGTGTTTCGTGTATCTATGCTCCGGGGGTATATTGCAGATCCATCTCATGTTCTTGACTTCAGCGGTGTCCAGTTGGACAAGGATCTGACTTATGAGGAGGAGCCGGAAGCCATACTAGCTAGGCAGGTTCGTCAGTTGAGATCGAAGAGTTATCCTTCGGTCCGTGTTCAGTGGAGAGGTCAGCCTACCGAGGCATCTACTTGGGAGTCCGAGTCCGATATGAGGAGTCGTTATCCCCATCTTTTCTCAGACTCAGGTACTTTTCTATGTCCGTTCGTGGATGAACGTTTGTTTTAGAGGTGGAGATTGTGATGCCCCAAAAGGTCATCTGTGTGTATTTGACTAAATCTGTGTTCTGAGGCCCCGAAAGCCTCCGTTAATCTCATCTCGATATGCGTGCGTAGCCCGGGCGTGTTGCCGGGAAGCTTTTATGTGAAAACTTGATGAAAATGGAATTTTATAATAATTAATGAAATATAGTTGACTTTGGTCAACATTTTTGGTAAACGGACCCGGACCCTTGATTTGACGGTCTCGTAGGGTCCGTAGGAAAATATGGGACTTGGGCGTATGCCCGGAATCGAATTCCGAGGTCCCAAGCCCGAAAAATAAATTTTTAAAGAAAATTATTTTCTGAAAATAATAAATGTTTTTGAAACTGATAATTGATGTGAAAACCGTGTTACCGGGCCCGTATTATGGTTCCGGAGCCCGGAACAAGTTTAATATATGTTATATGACTTATCTGTGAAATTTGGTGTAAAACGGACTCGAAATGACATGATTCGGATCAAAATCGGAATAATTAAGCTTTAAGGAAATTTTATGAGTTTTGAGGTTTAATTCCTTGATTTTGATGATATTTTGGTGATTTAAAAACTTGAATAAGTCTGTAGGATGATTTGGGAGTTGTGTGTGTTTTTGGTTTTGAGACCCGAGGGCTCGGGTGAGTTTCGGGTAGCTAACAGGGTGTAAAAGGGGGGAAAATCTGGTGTTTTGGTTTATTTTCTGGTGTCTAGTAGCTTAGTCTATGCGATCGCATTTTTTAGGTAAAGCTGCGATCGCATAGAGTTGAGAGTGGGGGAGGGGTCTGATGCCTTACGCGATCGCATTAGTGGGCCGTGATCGCAGTGTAGGAGATCCTGATGCTCCGCGATCGCAGAGAGTGAAACCCAACTAACTCCGCGATTGCAATCCCTTGTCAGCGATTGCACTGAACATTTTCGCCCAGTTATTTTAAAAGCCCCAAAACAGAATACACTTACGGGATTTCATAATTTTGCACCTTCTTCTTCTTCTCCAAACCCCATAGCCGAGTTCCAAGCCATCATTCCACCATAGCCACTTAGGTAATTTATCCTAACACTAATTTCTTTCATTTCCCTTCCCTAATAACTAGAATCTAGGCCTAAAATCCTAAAATCAAAGTAGAAATTAAGGGTTTTGGGTAGAGTTAG
>ML292809.1:93972-173067 GCA_005239495.1 Nicotiana undulata | reverse complement strand
CCTCATAATATAGGCCAGCAGCCTCACTCAGTCAGACACTCTCAATTTTCCCTTCAGGACATAGTATATCGGGTTCTCGACCCAAAACAGTATTTTATTTTTTCAAGAAGTAGTATCAAAATACTCCGAGTGTCAAAACAATTTCATAGAAAAGACTGAGTGAAAAATCATAACATATCAGTGAGGAAAACAACAAAACTATACCTCAAGGGGTAAACAAATCGGCACTAGGCCCCAAACATGGCTTACAACCCAAAACATATCATAATGTATAAATACTAATTAAGCAAAGGCTTAAAAATCGGTTTCGCAACTCAATAGTCGCCTAAATAGGAAACATGTTCCAAAGTTTCCACCTTTTTATTTCAAAACCCATGAAAGGGTGCATAGTCCGGGGTTTCATACCCTCATGACAGGATTTAAAGACATTACTTACCTCAAAACTAGCCCGAAAACTATTCCGCAATGCGCTTGCCTCTCGAATCATCCTCCGAAGGCTCCAAATCTACCAAGTTCAAATTTTTATCATCAATATATGCTTAAGGAATAAATTCCAATCGAAAGATACCAATTTTACTCAAAAATCCGAAATCGGGCAAAATCCGACCCCCAGGACCGTGTCCCGAAACTCAGAAATTTTTACAGAAAAGTGTTCTTCATCTTCTCACGATTCCGTACATATAAAGAACACCAAAACCGGAGTTCGTTTGACCCCTCAAATCGACCCTTGAAGGTCTCATAATCTCATGCCCCAAAATCCTATTTTTCTACTATTTTTCATGAATTAAAGGCTGAGATTATGGTCTTTAATCACCCATAAATGCCTTTTAATAATCAAATTACTTACCTTTGCGATACCCAGTGATTTTCTCGTTCAAAAATCGCCCAAAAAGCTCTCCTCCGCTCAACAATGGTGTAAAAAAGGGTTTAAGTCGCGAAAGGTTTATTATTTAACTGCCCAGTTATTTCTTCACCGCGATCGCGGAGCACAATTTTTAAACCCCACGCGATCACATCCCCCTTCACGCGATCGCGAAAACTCTCTTACTCCGGGCAGCCAGAGTAAAAACCCCTTGACGGAATAAAGCAGGAGAATATAAATGCATCAGATGATGAAAGGTAAAAGGAACAGAAACCCTTGAAGCTAGAACTCTCAAACAAGAAACAACACGCCATACTAAAGGACCAACTTGTCCTAGGCAAATATTGAAAAAACGGCAAAATTCTATGATAACAGGGTCAACAGGAGGCTGAAATCCTAATGTGAAAGGGTAAGTATAGACGTAAGAAAAACCCGTCTTGTAAGACGTAATTCTTTGAGTACCACTTGGAACAAGAATGGGAATGTTAGACTCCCAATAGCATTCCCTATGAACAACAGGAAGATGACCTACAGTAATGATGGTAGCATATTTCTCGACACTATCTAAAGAAGAAGCCTGTTCGGCGATAGGAGAATTTACATCTAGGAAGACTATCCCAGCAGAAATGATTTCATCAACTCTAGGTTCATGAAAATCATCCTTGTTCATAGAAACAGAATGGGAAGATATACCCCTCGGAGAAAACAACGACCTAGCGGAGGAAGGGGAAATTAAAGGAGAGGAAGAACCTCTCGTAGAGGTATGTCCCAGGATCCTTAGTCGGCCACCTCTCCGACTCCTAGACGGAGCAGAAGAAGAAGCCAAAGCTTCAACGTCAATAACCTTCTTAGGTTGACCTGAGGAAGACATATTTATAAAAGCAAAAAAGAAATTCTTTCACAAAGAAAAGATTAAGTTATGGAAGTTTTCGTAAAAAGGAAGAAAAGAAGATGACTATTTATACCTAATGGCGACCATCAAACTTGGAAAGGTAATGATGGAAAGTCATAATTAAAGGTGTCACTTCGGGACTGATGCAGCCGCAAAAAGCCCTAAAAGGCGCCAGGTCATTTTAGAACCAATCAGAAACGAACACGTGGAAGAAGCATTAAATGGAAGTGATGTACGACGCATGCGTCCATAAAAGAATACAAGGTTTCGAGGTAAAGCGGCGGCAAAATATTCGCGCCATAAATGTGTATCCACTTACCAAGTATTATACGCTCAATACATGGCAAGTGGGATAACTATCTGTATTGGTAAAAAATATAGCCTCATACGTGTACAAATTTTGGATGACTCAGCCAGCCAGGTGGACCAAATAAAATATCACACGTGGACACGGGATAAAAAGGTACGGTCAATACAAGGAATTAGCTGCGGAAAGATGATCAAAGAATAAGAGACACGATCATTATGAATCCGGACGCAATAATGGGCAGATTCGAAGATCAGCAATCATGTCTTGTATGTTATGTAACTCCTAAAATAACAGTTACTATTCACCATTGTAACGCCTCATTAATGTAATAATTAATCATTAAATAGGCTATCATGACAGAAATCCAAACGTTGTACTAGGAGAATATCCCTATAAAAGGGATAAAAATGTAACAAACAAGGACATCGGAATTCTGGGATACGAAGCTATTTTATTCTTTGCATATTGCTCTCGAAATTATTACTACTTTATTCTTTATTTTATTAATTTGATTATCAGTACCCCGAGTTTATCCTAAATTAAGCTTTAGTCAAAGGATCTTATTCTTTGGTTAAACAATGGCCAGTTAGGTGTTAATTCGGACGAGGTCGAATGTAACCTAAGTTTAGTTATGGCCGAGGGCTAGTTAGGTGTTAATCCGAACAAGGTCGAATGTATCCTATGTTTAGTTATGGTTGAGGGCTAATTAGGGGTTAATTCAAACGAGGTCGAATGTAACCTATGTTTAGTTATGGTCTAGGGCCAATTAGGTGTTAATTCGAACGAGGTCGAATGTAACGTATGTTTAGGAAGATAAGCCTCTAGGTGCGGCATTTGTCAACATTGTTAACTTTAAGGCAACGTTTCCTTGGTTGTATATTCGGATAAATAGAAATAAGCTTCATGCATTTGTGCTTTATTCATACACTTGGAGAAATTTTCATTTTTTTCGGGGCGTTGGCTGGTGTTTGAGTCCCAGTCTATCTAGTCCCTTCATTGGTTGACCTAGAGAAGCCTTGAGAGTCTAGCAATGAACTAGCAATCCTGTAGCTTCATTTGTGTGCACTTCAACCTGAAGTGTCCCCTTCGTCCCTCGTTAAAAACCTCCTTGAGAAAACCCCATTGGGACAAAACTCAAGTGAGGGGAAAAAAGTACAACTTGGGGGATGTTTTATTTCTTAAAAAATTGAAGTACTTGGGGTTGGAAATATTCTAGTTGTTCGGTAGTAGCTTTCCTTCCTTTGTTTCTAGTTGGAATCACGATTTTAAAAGGCGTGGGCGTAAGGCGAGGCATTTTATATATGACTCAGCGAAGCGTAAGCCCCAAGGCACAGGCCCCATAGGTATATAATTTTTAATATTTTATAAGATAATAAAATTATAGTTGTTACACCCCATGTTTTCGTACGTGAAAGTTGTCCATAAGTAAATTGATGAAAGATGGGAAATGAGATGTTACATCCCGCATTTTCATACGTTGAACTTAATCGACATAAGCTCGGGAATGAAATTATTTTGAGGCTATAAGTATTACGCTATTTCAATCAAGTGATAAGTAAATTCGTGAAGGTGAGAGGGTAGGCGAATCGAAGAAAATGAGTTTCGTCGAAGTTTGATATTTTGGGATAAAATACGGCCCGAGCTATAATACCTGGTATTTATGGACTAGTGACATAAAAGGTATTACATGACCATGATAGTGAGGTGTATAAAATGTGTTAAAAGTAATTAGTATTTTAAGTAATTTGAAATAATTTCTAATTATGTGTATAATTGGGTAATTATAAATTTTTAAGTGGGAGATTAATTTGTAAATTGAATTTTGTGGATAATTATTTAAAAGAGATTTGGATAATTATTTTGGGGGACAACATCCACGTGAGATTTATGGATACTTCGAAACAAATTTCCACCAATTCATAACCTTATGTAGGTGGTGGCAACATTTAAAATTACGTGCACCTTTACATCATTCTTGTTGAAGAATGCCATCTCTAATCCACAAGGTTAGGTAAATAGCGTATCAAACGGTGTTACAGTTTGAGAACAATAAGGTACAGATTAAGCTACAACAAAAACCCATACAGGATTGCATTATGCAATAGCAACGTGATTTGCAATTCTAATGGAGTACATTACAATCTATTTCAAGAACATCATACGGATCTTTTTCTACTTCGATCCGCCGTTACGTGTCTTTTTCGCAATTGACGTGTGTTAGATGGATTGTCAAGAAAATCAGCTCAGGTATGTTGTGGTTATCCCTTCTTTTCTTTTGGCATGATCCATGTGATACAAACGAAGCAAGCAAATGCACAACTTCCAAAATGACTTTATTCATAGTAATGCTAGAGATGCTAATGTTCTTGATTCCCCATGTGTCCTATTATTCTATCATATGTTCATAAGTCGCATAAAATACGTAAGTTGATAAAAGTTTAGTTCACCATATTAATCAAAGGCATAATGGTCTTGTGACACTTCGAAAGATTTTATTGACGTACTTTTCATGCATTGCATTCATTTATATATGTACATTGACTCATGACCAGATGGCGTTATATATACATACATACATACATATATACATACATACATACATACATACATACATACATAGATACATATATATATATATATATGTATCTATGTATGTATGTATGTATGTATGTATGTATGTATAGGATATGGAAAAGGGTTACGACGTTATATACGCACCACCACCTGATCAGCTGGTATACATTGATGATTTTTCCCACAGTGGACGAGATGATATAATAGGATGCCCTCATAGGATTGATCATGTTATGAACGCATATACCTATGCATGGTATAACATTTATACGCATATGCATGACATTATAAATATCAAATGATTTACAGATCTATTCAGACATACATGTCGAGTCTTTTACTCCATGTTCCTCTCATGTCTATTACTTACTGATTTTCATTCCTTATATATTCGATACATTATTTGTATTGATGTCCTTCGATACATTATTTGTATTGATGTCCCCTTTGTCTGGGGACGCTGCGTTTCATGCCCGCATATCCCGATAGGCAAGTTGAGGTCCTCCAAGTCGGCTATCAGCTCAACGGAAGGTGTTGGCGCTCCGTCAGCTCCGTAGTTGCTTAATTGGTTAGTATGATTAGTATATGTATTGATTAGTATGGCAGTGCCCTGTACCGACCTTTATGGTATTTATTTTCTCTTAGAGACATGTAGACATATGTCATGTACGTAAAAGATTGTATTGCCTTATCGGCCTATGTTTAGTGTACGAGTGATCATTTTGGTCTTATAGGCCCGTATGTCTTATGTATAAGTTAGTATTACATGTTTTATTCTAGTTATCACACGTCATACTTTCCATCTTATTTACATATGTTAGGATGATACAAAAAAATACGTTATGTTGGTACTCAGTTGAGTAAGGTACCGGGTGCCCGTCGCGCCCCATCGGTTTGGGTTGTGAGAATAGTAAATATTTATATACAGGCAAAATTGCATAAAAATGAAGAAAACTATAAATATGTGATATATGTATATGTGTGTGTGTGTGTGTGCGTGTGTGCGTGCACGCGCGCTTTTCGTCCCCATAAAGAACTAGTCAAAATAATCTATTATACGCTAATTAGAATCTCAAGTAGCTTGAGTCGAACAGAATAAAGTTTTCTACATGGAGGAACAAAAAGAATGACTAACCTGCGATTTGAACTTTGAACTTGTTGTTGATACCCAATTTTTCCCTATATTATTTTCAAAATGCATAAATATCTTCAAGACAATGCATGAGCATTAATTAATATTTTTTCATAATTTTCTGCAATTTTAAGAGGATTGTATTTTTATTATATAAATAATTACTAATTGCATCACAAATGATTTTATAATAATTTTCTTGCTTAATTTTATCATTTATATTTATATTAAGCTTAATTATCTTATGCATAACCCTATTTACATATGTACGGTATACTTGTAATAACTTTACAATAATAGCCCATATGTGCATAATTACCTTATTTTAGAAGAAAAATGACCTTTTATATTTTTATAATATTAAGTAATCATCTTAAATTATTTTCATGCATAAATAGCATTTTTCATCATTTATTAGATATTTTTATAAATTATTTTATCAAATTAATTGGGTATTTAACATATAACCTCTCTAATTTTCGGACCTTAGCCCAAATGCCACCCCAGCCAAATTAAACTAACCCACAACCCAATCCAATAACCCAATCTTATAACCCGCCCCAACCCCAGACTCAATCATGGCCGCTGATCTCAAAAGATCAACGGTTCAGGATTCATTGCCTTTTTTAATTAACTAACAACCCCCCAAACCCTAGTCATTCTCCAAAATTGGACGCCCCTGACACCCCTTACACATCTCTTCTCTCTCACCTCTTCCTAACCGTAGCCCACCGTCACCTGAATCCCTTCGAATCATGGTTTATTTCTTCGATTCTAAGCCATATCTGGCCTCTTATCTCTACTGGTGTTATGATTTTTGTGTTATTTGATGGAATTTCGGAGAGATTCTACACAGACTTGGATCACATCCTTCATTTCCTCGATGAATCATTTTGTGTTTGTTCCTATGTATGTGAGTACTAATATCTTCATGTTTATGGCTTCAAATCTCTGGTTCAAACCAGATGTTTCTCACCTCTGTCTATTTTTAAAAAATCCTAGTTATTTTCTACTTAAGTCCGTTCAGATTTCTGTATATCTGAAATTATTCTGAGTTATTTGATATTTTTCTTTGAAGATCTTCTGTTTTTACCTTCATTGGCCGCTTTTCGTTTTTCCCTAAAAGCTAGGGTTTCATCTTTTAAGTTTCTGCAAAAAGTTCTAAAATGTTCAAGTGTTAACTCGGGTTCTCTTTACTTTTTCGATTGGTTTTCATATCTATGTCTTTATGCCCTAGGGTTTCTAATTACTTTACTACTTGCTATAATATCTGCCCGTTTACTTTGGCTCTGTCAATTAAAAGGGGTTAATTGATTTTATTTGCCTAATTAGGGTTTGGAATTCTGTTTTTTCTTTTAAAACTGATATCTCTTTGACGATTTTACCTACTCTTTCCTTATATGTGATTCATGATTGGTACTACTTTCCTCAATTGTATTATTGGCCTCAATTCTGGGTTTTGATTGTTTTGACCGACCTATAATGGTCTCTTGACTTATTACTTACCTTATTAAATCTCAATCTTGTCTGCTAACTGATTTCGGATGTGATTCTACTTAATTTAAGTGACAATTCCAGAATTCTGTTCTCTTAATTGATTGATGTTTAAGCCTAATTAATTGGTTAATCGATTTGCATACCTTATTTATGTGCCGTTAAGTTTTCTGCCTTATTTTTTTACTCTGCGGAATGCTATATAATCCTTTCACCATTATGATTTTCAAAAACACACACCCATACTTACAAGCACACACTGAGACACGCAAGATCACTTTCACTTACACACTTACACTCACACAACTTAAGTTCTTTCTATTACTTTGATTTGGTGCACTGTCTAGCCAGCTGAAAGCCAAGGCTAGACTCTTGGATTCACTTGCCTTCACCTTCCTATTTTCTATCTCCTTAACTGGTATGCCTCAATTTCTGTTATCATGTTTTATTTTATATGCTTTGTAGTCAGTTTATTATAGACTTCAACATGCTTCTGTTTTGATATCCGATTCCTGACCATTTTTTTCTCAACTACTATGCCTTAGTTCTTATTATCTTGTGTTGTTCCATGTGTTTTATATGAATAGTTTATTTCAAACCTCGATGCTTCTGTTTGCCATGTAGTTCCTGTTTATCTCTCTCTCAACTAGCATGCCTCAATTCCTGTCAGCCTACTCTATTCTGTGTGCTTACCTTAGCATGTTTTCATCTGATCCATGGTTTCTGTTTACCTCTTTCTAGACTAGTATTCTTTGGTTCCTGTTCTATGTGTTTTTAGATACTTCAAACTTCAGCATGTTTCTGTTTAATACATGTCTATATGGTCTCACCTAGTGGTAACTAATGAACTGAGTAATCTTCAGTAATGTTGTATGATTCAGCTATAAATCCCATATTCTGAACATGTTTAGATATTACGAATGTGGGTAGCCAATCATGTATGTTAGTTCAAAGTGTCACTGCTCTTGGTAAATCACTTTAAGTACCGGTATGAATACTTAGTTTGAATAAGTGTTAATCTGTTTAAAACTATGTATTGTTTATTTCTTGGACCAGTTCTATTTGCAACCATGTGGTCTGAACCTATTAACTTCTGAAAATTAAATTTTTTTCTAAAAATTGTCCCCTACCCCTTATATACTATTTTCAAACTCCTACTCTTAGTTATCTAGGGTCCTACCACCCCCAGTGTGAGCACTGCCTAGGGTCCATGAGACTCCTTCAAGTTTGACACATTGGGGTTGGTCTTCCAATCTTTTACAAAACTGTTTCTTTAAAAAGGTTCTGGTGTGAGCATTGCCCGGGGTCCCTAAGTCCCTTGGGAAATTTGACACACCAGAAGCCCATTTTGTGCATCATGGATGGACCACCTGTGTACCTCAGACTTGCTTTGCTTGAAGACCTGGTTTCCAGGTTGATATTGGGCCTGCTAAGGCTCCATATAGTGTAATGGATAGTCTTATGTAATTCATTCGTATTGGTCTGTAATAATGTAATAATCCTTGTAAAAACAAATATTGGGTTACTAGTAAAAGATAGGAGAGGGAGTTTTATATATCTTTGTTCAAATTCGGGTAGAAATCCTGCCTATAGGTTGTTGTGGTGATTCTTTATGTGCATACCACTAGAAACCATGCCTATAGGATCTTGTCTCACTATTTGTAATCTGAAGTTTCATACTTTGCATCCTAGAAATCCTGCTTATAGGTTGTTTTGTCAATTCTGCATCAAGAACCCATGTTCTACGCATATTTTCAATTTCAATGTGCATTAGAAATCTTGTATATAAGATCTTCCTTGTGTAAACTACTGAACTTGCATGACAGTTTGTTAACGTCTCTGCCAACCTAGATATCATGCCTATAGGAAATATAATATGTAATCAGTTCTTTTCAGCACTTAGAAATCATGCCTATAGGAGTTAATTGATTCTGTATAATAGAAAGCATGCCTATAGGATCTAAAAGGGATAAAACCTGCCTGTTAAAATCAGTAACCCGTTTATAAACTGTAGCCTGTAATTGACAGTTTTTTAGATACCATGTCTATAGGATTCTTCCCGGTTGTCATTTAGGCAAGCCTGTAGGGTAATTGAGAATTCTGGGTCTAAAATCTGTGATTTCTTGTTGCTGGAAACGTGCCCAGATTCAGAGTATTAACAAAAATTAATAGGCAAACTGATAGGGATCGTTGCTCGCCTTAATAAAGTTGTTATATATTCTGTTTATGCTCATCTAGATATCCTGCCTATAGGATCTTAATCATAAAAAATTTGTTTGTTTGAATTGCGTGCATTTGTTGAATATTTGTGGAGGTTAACATGAGCCCCTTTAGTTGCTCCTTATGTGACAGTCCTATATGAACTTTTGTTTGTCTCTTAGACTTTCTCATTTTTAAGCAACATAGGTGGGTCTAGAACTATCCAAAGTAGAGGTCCTAAACACCTCCAGGACCATAGGTAAGAGACGAGTAGTGCACGCATAAGGTATGCACTAGAAGCTATTAGAACACTTAGGTAATAACTGAAAGATAGTAATTGGGTAGTAAAGGAGATGATGACTTGTGCACTAATACTATGCGTAACATCCCAATTTGGGTAAAGTTACCAAGTATTGCATGGAAATGATCCTATAGGCTAAAAAATCTAGGACCCCTTTAATTCCTGTTTTAAAGTAATATCTATTTGTTTTAAATTGTTTAACTTTCCTTTAAAGACTAATTCGCTTAATTGAGTTTGGTCGGGATCCATTGTTGTGGACCTCGAGGGGTGCCTAACACCTTCCCCTCAAGGTAATTTCGATCCCTTACCCAATCTCTGGTGATGTAAACTAGTTTCATGAGTTATTGGCTCTAGGTGCCTTAACGCACCTTAATCCGTTAGGTGGCAACTCTTCAAATCCCATACCTCGTCCCAAAAGGAAGGGATTCGTACCAAAAATGTCGAAACCCGGACACCGCGAGGAAAAAGGGGGCGCGACACTTGTTGATATGAAGGAGAATAAAGTTCTCTTTGTATTTTTTTTAAAATTGAATATTCGTTGTTTTTGGGAGATATTAGCAGACTAGCTGATAAGATAAAGAATTGGGAATGACCATAGGTTCCAATCAATAAAAAAGGTTTTGACTTTTAAATTTAATGCATTTCAATTCCTTTTTAAAACTTTTGAGTAATTACCAAGTTGGATTTTGAGAATTTGGGTATTATATGAAGGACTTATTCAACAAATTTTTTTTTAATTTGAAAAAGTCTCTAGGGATTACGCCTCACTAAAAAACGCGCCTCAAACGCCCTGACGTACGCCCCAAATTGTGGGGCGTACGCCTCTTGAGACTTTCTCCCCACACCATCACCCCGGGGCATCTTTGGTGTGTCTCGCCCAAGGACTCGCCTCGAAAATGCCTTTTAAAACACTGGTTGGAACGACCCTTTGTTTGTTGTTGTCGTGATTATGTACGGGTCGTCCCAGTTATTCTAGTTTACCTTCCCGTGAGTCTTTGCTTGCTTGTGTTTTAGCTTTAAGCACATAGTCCTCGACTTTGAGTGGCCTGACCTTTGCCTTTTTGTTATAATGGCGTTCTGTTTGTTGATTATGGGCGATCATCCTTACGTAGGCCATATCTCTTCGTTCTTCGACTTCATCAAACTCCTGCCTTCTGCTTTCATCATTCCTTGGTCCGCTCTCGTGGGAGTTTCTCAGGATAGGCTCCCCGACTTTGGCCGATATTAGTGCATCATCCCATAGACTAATGAGTAAGGCGTCTCTAATGTGCTCGTCTTCGGCGTTGTTAGGTAGGCGCAGAGTACTTCTGATAATATTTCTGGCCACAACCCTTTCGCGTCTTCAAATTTTTTCTTCATGATGTTAATATTGACTTGTTGGAGAACACCGCTTGTCCGTTGCCCACGGGATGATATGGCATTGAGAGTATTCTTTTTATATGCCATTTTTTAGAAGATTCAGCGACCTTCTTTCCTGTAAATTGGGATCCATTGTTGCAGCTGATCTCTTTGGGGAGGCCGAATCGGTATACGATGTTTTTCCATATAAAGAAGAGCACCTCTTGTTCGTGTATTTGGACGAATGTTCCTGCTTCTACCCATTTAGAGAAATTGTCAGTCAAAACTTAAAGGAATCGTACGTTATGTCGTCCTGCCGGGAGGGGGCCTACGATGTCCATTCCTCATTTGATGAACGATTATGGGGAAGTGAATGAGTGGAGATGTTTTCCTGCTTGGTGAATCATTGGGGCATACTTTTGGCATTGCTCGCATTTTTTCACGAAGTCCGCGGCCTCTTTATTCATGGTGGGCCAGTAATACCCTGTCCATATGAGGAATCTTTCCAAAGCCTGATTACCGAAGTGAGCTCTATAATGGCCTTCGTGGACCTCTTCAAGAACGCGCCGCATCTGATTTGGGACCAAGCATTTTTCCATAGGGTCGTCGTACGTTCTCTTACACATGTTGTTGTGGATGATGTTATACCTGGCTGCTTGCATTCTCAAATTTTTGGCCTCTTTTTTATCACTTGGGAGTACGTCGTCCTACAAATATGTGATAATACGGTTGCGCTTGTCCTAATTCAGGTTTATAGTACTTACCTCGACTAGGTCTATCGATGAGTTAAGAAGGTGGACTACACTTCTATCTCCGATTGCAATGTTTTTGGTGGCTACGGCTAATTTAGCAAGGTTGTTGTCCCGACCCAAATTCCCAACTCTCGGGATCGTGATGGCGCCTAACACCATACTTTCTAGGCAAGCCAATGTTAGAGGGATTCAACATTTATAACAATTAAAACATAATACGAGGTCAAAAATTATTCAATAAATGAATCCAGAATAATGTGTGAAATACTGAAACGAAACTCGAAACTAACACTAATATCTAGCTACCCATGATTTTGGAGTCACAATTCACGAACTACTAAAGAATACTACAAGTAATTGGCTCAAGAAATAGAGTATAACTATTTTGAGTCAAATAAAACAGTAACTAAATAATGCAGAGAAGACTCCATGAATCTGCGGACGCTAGCAGATCTACCTCGTGTCTCCGTGCGAATGATCAACTACTACTCGAAATCAACTCTGACCGGAACCTGGATCTGCACAAGAAATGCAGAGTGCAGTATCAGTACAACCGAACCCATGTACTGGTAAGTGTTGAGCCTAACCTCGACGAAGTAGTGACGAGGCTAGGACAAGACACCACATGAAAACCTGGACATATAAAATCATGCTAGCAGAAATAACAACAAATAAAGGGTTAAAACCACAATTAATGGGAAGGGGTCATGTTGTGGGGAATTTCAACATAAGAGTGAGACAATGAAAAGACAGAAATAATGATGATAATCAAACGAAATCGAGCAACTTAAAGTAGAAAGGAAATTTGCACGGCATCACCCTTCGTGCTTTTACTCTCAGCCTCACCATATAATGAATAAGAATACACGACATCACCCTTCGTGCTTTTACTCTCATCCTCACCAGATTATAAATAAGAATGCACGGCATCACCCTTCGTGCTTTACTCTCGGCCTCACCATAATATAAATCATGCACGGCATCACCATTCGTGGTTTACACTCTTACTCACGATATAATATAAATGAATCATGCACGGCATCACCCTTCATGCTTTACACTCTTTCTCATCAATCATAGAATCATCAACAACATATAAAGAGAAATTTCACAAGAAATCCATATTTCATCATAGTTTCTATCACCTTTTAACATTTAAATCTCAACTCAATATTCACAATATTATCCATCACGGTGGAATCGGATCTAATCTTCCAACATTTCAATAACAACAAATAATCATAGATGATAGGCTTTAAGACAACCAAAATAACAAGGATTTACTTTCTCTCGCATGTTATGACTTGAACACAACGTATAGGTACTCGTCACCTCACCTATATATTGTATTTAGAAATAAAACAAGTTCCAATAGTCACACAATACTTATTCCCTCAAGCTAAGATTAGACACAACACTTATCTCGATTTCGCAAGCCACTCACTGCTTAATTACAGCTTTTCCTTTCGAATTCACCTCCAACACACTCGTATCTAATCATAATTAGTTCAATATCATTAATTAGTACTAAAGGAACTAATTTTAATGCAAAATTGTGGTTTTCCTAAGTTTTCTCAGAAAAAAAGTAAAAAACTACCCTGGGTTCGCTTGGTCCAAACTCGGGGTTCAGACCAAATTCCGTTTACCCATTCACCCTCGAGCCCGAATATGTAATTAGTTTCGAAATCCAACCCCAATCCGAGGTCAAAATTCCAATTTTACAAAATTCTATAATTCTACCCAAACCCTCAATTTCTACCATGAAAACCTTGATTTTTGATTGAAAAGTGATAAAAAACATTGGGTAATCGAAAGAAAATAGTTTAGAATCGTTTACCAACACTTGGGGATGAACTTGTGGGTTGAAAATCACCTTTAGGTCTTTTTAGTTCGAAAATATGAGAAAATAGTTGCTGCCCGTTTTAATTATGTTATTAAGTCGCTGGACATGCCTTCATCGCGTTCGCGATGGGCCTGTCGCGATCGCGGAGAAATATGGCCCAATGGCCTTTGCGTTCGCGAGGAATCGAACGTGTTCGCGTATGCTTTGCGACCTGTGACAATCGCAATCGCGACCAGGTGATCGCGTTCGCATAGAGAAAGTGTGAGTCCCCTCCCCCAGGCCCATTTACTCATCGCTTTCGCGTAAGTCAGCTCGCGTTCGCGAAGGGTACCCCACCAGTGCTTCGCGTTCGCGTCCTGGACTTCGCGTTCGCGAAGAACAAAAATGACCCCTCAGTGAATTTACTCTTCGCGGTCGTGGGAGAAGCTTCGCGATCGCGAAGAAGAACAAATCAGTGCACCAGAAGTTGTTATGACAACAGACTTTTACAAGTTCAAAATATCCCGAAACTCACTCGAGCCCTCGGGGCTATAAACAAAACATGCACACAAGTCTAAAAAAATCATACAGACTTGCTCGTGTGATCAAATCACAAGAATAACGCCTAAAACTACGAATTTAACCTCAAAACTCATGATTTTCTCAAGAATACTTCAATTTCACTATTTTCTCAAACGGACGTCCGAATCACGTCAAATGAACTCCGATTTCCACCAAATTTTACATATAGTACTTAAACATTATAACAAACATGTACCGGGCTTGTCACGACCCCAAGTCAATAAAGGCTGTGATGGCGCCTACCGTGAAACTAGGCCAGCCAACTACTGAGAATAGCATATAAAACTTTCCTTTTAAAATCATAAGTCAAAATATTTCATTTAAGAATTCAGTTTAAAACATAGATAACTTCAATAATACCGCAAAAACAAGTCTAACCACAGTCCCAACACCCGAAATCAACTATCATGAGCATCTAAAGAGGTAAATACAATATCTGATAACAAGCCTATACTAGTACAATCCAGGGAATACTAGAAATCGATGATCTAAGAAAGGAAAGAAGGCCAGCTGTGGATGCAGAGCAACTACCTCTATCCTTGATCAGACTCCGGGCAGAAAAGAAATCAGCTAGCGCTCAGATCGGGTACCTGGATCTGCACACAAAGGTGCAGGGAGTAACTAAGGATTTGAGTGCAGTGAAACATTTAAAAGTGATAATTTAATAAAAACATGTGTCATTGAAAACAAATAGAGTAAATCAACAGTCTACATTTTTTTTCCAAATACTTTGCAAACTCCAGTTTCCCCCATTTAAACTTACATAAAACATTAACTCAATGTTTATTAAAGAGACTCAGTGTAAAATGAGTGAAAAACAATAATCTAACAATCTATAGCCTCTAAGGCACAATATCACTCATAAATAGGGTCTCTCAGTCACTCGTGACCCACTAGCACAATCAAAGCTCACACTCAGTACTCTCACTCAATAGGTACCATAAATACACATAACTGTTGCGGCGTGCAGCCTGATCCAATATATATATATATATATATATATATATATATATATTGCTGCGGCGTGCAAACCGATCCATATAACATACGTTGCGGCGTGCAGCCCGATCCATATAATAGTCGACTGCGCCCACTGGCGGTGTACAGACTCCAGAGGGACTCCTACAACCCAAGTGCTATATTGTTGCGTCGTGCAGCCCGATCCATGTAATATATATTACTGCAGAGTGCAGCCCGATCCATATAATATATATTGTTGCGGCGTGCAGCCCGATCCATATAATGTATATATATTGATGTGTCGTGCAGCCCAAGCCATATAATGTATATATATTGTTGTGGCCTGCAGCCCGATCCATAACTATCCTCACATACTCGGCTCTCGGCCTCACTCAGTCATCCTCACAAGCCACTTGGGCAACTCATCTCAACTCACATGACTCGGCCCAAAATACCTCTCAGAGTTTTGAAACAGTGTGATAACAGTGAAAATAGCAACAAATAGTAAACATGAATGAGTTCACAAATTCTCTATCAAGATAGTGTGAGAATAGTGTAAAAATACCCCCTAAGGGTCTAACAGATCGGCACAAGGCCCCAAACATGGCTTACAGCCCATAAATAAGTATAAGTCTAAAAACTACATGCTATTTCATGATTTCAAATCAGTTATACGGCTTAATAGTCGCTACGAGACGGACCAAGTCACAATCCCTATTGGTGCACGCCCACACGCTCTTCACCTAGCATGTGTGTCACCTCATTTATCAAAACAATACGAAATACCGGGGTTTCATACCATAAGGTCAAGAGTTACAATCGTTACTTACCTCAAAACAGCCCAAAAGCTACTCCGCGAAGCTCTTGCCCCTCGAATCGGCTCCCAATTGCTCCGAGTCTATCAAAATCAGATTAATAACATCAAAATATGCTAGGGAGACAAACCCAAATCGAAAACTATCAAAATTAGGCACAATTTCCGAATTTGGCTAAACCTGGCCCACGTCTCAGAATTCGATAAAATTTACACCACAAGGATCCTCATCCTTCCCCGAGTCTATACATATCAGGAACACTGAAATCGGAGTCCAAATGACCCCTCAAATCCCCATTTTAAGGTCTCTTAATCACAAGCTCTAATTACCTATTTTCCTTCCTTAATTCCTACCAATTTCATGACTAACAGTAGAAATATCATCACAACCACAAGAGATGGAGTCCAAGTAACTTACCCAATTGATAACCTTCAATTTCCCTCTGAAAAATACTGCTCAAAGCTCCAAATCCATCCACAAATGGTGAAAAATGGGTGAAATTTCGCGAAGGCACCCTTTTATACCTCCTGCCCAGCGACTTCCGCACCCGCGAAAGATTTCTCGCACCTGCGGTCCCAGGTGCGCACCTGCGAAAATGACTTAAGTACGGGCTTCCGCACCTGCGGCCCTCTACTCGCACTTGCGGGCTCGTAGGTGAGACCAGGAGTCCGCACCTGCGCTTTTTGGCCAGACCCCCTTCTTCCGCACCTGCGCAAGGGCCATCGCACCTGCGACTCCCCATCCGCAGGTGCGGCCACACCAGTAAAATGACACCAACAACAGTTTTGCTGCAAATTCCCAAGTCTGGACCTCTGTTAGCCATCCGAAATCAATCCTGAGCTCCTCGGGTCCCCAACTAAAAATACCAACACGTCCCTTAACCTCATTCAAACTTAGTCGATCCTTCGGAACACCAAAAACAACGCAAAAACACCAAAATCACATCAAATTCAAGCCTATGAACTTTGAAACTTCTAAATTTCACCAAGGATGCCAAACCAACCAAAACACATCTGATTGACCTCAAAATTTGCACACATAACCAAAATGCCATTACGAACCTGCTCCAACTCCCGGAATTCCATTCCGACCCCGACAACCTATTTCCACTGCCGACCGAAAATCGCCAAAAACCTAACTTTCGCCAATTCAAGCATAATTCTACACCGGACATCAAAACCACATTTTGAATACACTCCTAAGTCCCAAATCACCTAACAAATCTATCCGAGCCATAAAATCTACATTCCGAGGTTGTTTACCAATAAGTCAACTCCCAGTTGACTTTTTCAACTATTAGGCTAATATAAGAGACTAAGTGTCTCAATCCTCACTACAACCACTCCGAACCCGATCCAACCGAACCAACATAACATAAATAGGTTAAATGACACATGACAAAGCTGAAACAAGGGAAATGGGGCTAAAATCTCGGAATGACCGGCCTGGTCGTTACAGGGCTCCGGAACCAAAATAGGGGCCCGATACCAACGGTTTCAAACATTAATTCATTTCTTTATTTCCTTACAAATACAGCACAACGATTTTCTTCAAAAAGTGATTTCTAAAGCTAGGGACCCCGGAATTCAATTATGGGCATACGCCCTAGTCCCATAGTTTACTGCAAACCTCACGGGACTCTCGGAACACGGGTCCGGGTCTGTTTAGTCAAAATGTTGACCAAAGTCAACTAAAATAAAAAATTTAACTCTAAAAATTATTATTTCTTATATTTTAACATAAAAGCTTTCCGGTTTTACGTCCGGACTACGCACGTAAATTGAGGTAAATCAAATTAATCTTTTTAAGGCTAGTGAGCCTGGAATGGAGTCTTAATTCATAAGATAACCCCTTAGGTCATCACAGTCTCCACCTCTAAAACAAACGTTCGTCCTCGAACGGACATAGAAAAGTACTTGAGCTGGCGAACAACTGGGGATATCTACTCTGCATTTCCGACTCGGACTCCCAAGTAGCTGCCTCAACAAGCTGACCTCTCCACTTCACTCGAACTGAAGGGTAACTCTTTGATCTCAACTTAAGAACCTGCCATCCTACAATGGTTGTCGGCTCCTCCTCATTAGTCAAATCCTTGTCCAATTGGATAGAACTGAAATCTAACACGTGGGACAGGTCACCATAATATTTTCAGAGCATATACACATGGAATATCGGATGAACTGAGGATAACACTGGAGGCAACGAAAGTCTATAAGCTACCTCCCCCACTCTATCAAGAATCTCAAATGGCCTGATATACCTAGGACTTAACTTGCTCATCTTTCCAAATCCCATAACACCCTTCATGGGCGATACCCGAAGTAATACCCTCTCTCCAACCATGAATGCCACATCACGAACTTTACGATCGGCATAACTCTTTTGCTTGGGCTGAGCTGTACAAAGGCGATCCTGTATAATATTGACCTTGTCCAAGGCCTCCTGAACTAAGTCTGTACCCAATAGCCTCTCCAGGTTAAAATAGTCCAACTGGCGATCTACATCGTCTACCATATAATGCTTCGTAGGGAGCCATCTTAATGCTCTACTGGTAGCTATTATTGTAGGCAAACTCCGCTAACGGCAAGAAATGATCCCAAGAACCTCCAAAGTCGATAACACAGGCGCGGAACATATCCTCCAAGACTAAATAGTACGCTCGGACTGCCCGTCCATCTGAGGATGGAATGTTGTGATCAACTCAACCCGTGTACCCAACTCACGTTGAAATGCCCTCCAAAAGTGCAAAGTAAACTACGTACCCCGATCGGAAATGATAGACACGGGCACACTATGAAGACGAACGATCTCCTAAATGTATATCTCTGCTAACCGCTCCGAGGTATAAGTACTTGCCACTAGAATAAAATGTGCTGATTTTGTCAGCCTATCCACAATAACCCAAACAGCGTCGAACTTCCTCTGAGTTCATGGGAGTCCAACAACGAAGTCTATAGTGATACGCTCCCACTTCCACTCGGTAATCTCTATCTGCTGAAGTAAACCATCGGGTATCTGATGCTCATACTTTACATGTTGTCAATTCAAGCAACGAGCCACATAAGCAACGATATCCTTCTTCATCCTTCGCCACCAATAATGTTGTCGTAGGTCCTAGTACATCTTGGCAGCACTCGGGTGAATAGAATACTTAGAACTGTGAGCCTCCTCAAGGATCAACTCACGAAGCCCATCTATATTAGGCACACACACTCGACCATGCATCCTCAAAACACCGTCATCTCCAATTGTAACCTGCTTGGCACCACCGTGCCAAACTGTGTCCCTAAGGACCATAAAATACGGGTCATCATCCTGCCGATCTCTGATACGCTCAAATAAGGAAGACCGAGTGACCGTACAAACTAGAACACGTCTGGGTGAAATATCCAGCCTCACGAACTGATTGTCCAGAGTCTGAATATCTAAAGCTAACGGTCTCTCACCAAATGGAATGAATGCAAGGTTGCCCATACTCACTGCCTTCCTACTCAATGCATCGGCCACCACATTGGCCTTCCCCGGATGATACAATATAGTGATGTCATAGTCTTTCAATAACTCTAACTATCTCCTCTGTCGGAAATGAAGATCTTTTTGCTTGAACAAGTACACGAGACTGCGATGATCCGTGAAAACCTCACACGGCACACCATAGAGATAGTGCCTCCAAATTTTCAATGCGTGAACAATGGCTGCCAACTCTAAGTCATGGATACGATAATTCTCATCATGAACCCTCAACTGCCAAGATGCATATACAATCACTCTGCCCTCCTGCATCAATACTGCTCCAAGCCTAACAAGAGAGGCATCACAATATACCGTGAAGGATCCTGAACCTGATGGTAACACCAACACCGGTGCTGAAGTCAAGGCTATCTTGAGCTTTTGAAAGCTTGCCTCACACTCTTCCGACCATTTGAAGGGGGCACCTTTCTGAATCAATTTAGTCATTAGGGATGTTATAGTTGAAAACCCTTCCACAAAACGACGGTAGTAACCTGCCAAACCCAAGAAGCTCCTAATTTCCGTGGCTGAAGTGGGTCTAGGCCAGTTCTTGACTGCCTTTATCTTCTTAGGATCTACCTGAATACCGTCTTCTGATACGATGTGACCCAAGAAAGCTATTGAATCTAACCAGAGCTCGCACTTTGAAAATTTTGCATACAGTTGACTATGCTTCAAATTCTGGTGCTATCCGGAGGTGCTGCTCATGCTCCTCCCGGCTGCGGGAGTATATTAGGATATCATCAATGAACACAATTACGAAGGAATTCAGATAAGGCTTGAAAACCGATTCATCAAGTCCATAAAGGTTGTTGGGGCATTAGTCAAGCCAAAAGACATCACCAAGAATTCATTGTGCCATACCTCATCCAAAAGGCTATCTTAGGGACATCAGATGCCCTAATCTTCAACTGATGGTAGCCCGATCTCATATCAATTTTCGAAAACACCCTAAAACCCTAAAGTTGATTAAATAAATCATCAATTCTCGGCAATGGATATTTATTCTTGACGACGACCTTATTCAACTACCGGTAATCTATACACATCCTCATCGATCCATCCTTCTTTTATACGGACAAAACCGGTGCACCCTAGGGCGAGACACTAGGTCTAATGAAGCCCTTATCAAGCAAGTCTTGTAACTGCTCTTTCAATTCTTTCAATTCTGGTGGGGCCATTCGAAATGGAGGAATAGAGATAGGCGAGTGCCCGGAGCCACATCAATGCAAAAATCAATATCCCTGTCGAGTGGCATCCCCTGCAGGTCTGCATGAAATACCTAGGAAAACTCATGAACAATAGGCAATGAATCTATAGAAGTAACCTCAGCATTAGAATCACGAATATTAGGCAAATAAGCCAAATGCCCCTTCTCAACTATGCGACGAGCATTGGCATAAGAAATCACTCTGCTGGAAGAATGACCAGGAGTCCCTTTCCACTCCAATCAAGGCAACCCCGGCAAGGCTAATGTAATTGTTTTGGCATGACAGTCCAAGATTGAATAATAAGGTAATAGCCAATCCATGCCCAATATGACATCGAGATCCACAATATCAAGAAGCAAAAGGTCCACACTGGTTTCAAGACCCTCAATAACGACCACACACGAACGATACAAGCGATCTACAACAATGGCATCCCCCACGGGCATAGACACATAAACAGGGACACTCAAGGAATCGCGGGGCACAACCAAATACGAAGAAAAATAAGATGACACATAAGAGTAAGTAGACCTCGGATCAAACAAAACTGAAGCATCTCTATTGCAAACAGAAATGATACTTGTGATAACAGCATCGGCGGATTCTGCCTCAGGTCTGGATGGAAATGCATACAATCGGGGATGGGCCTCACCACCCTAAACCACGTCTTTGGGACGTCCTCTGACAGGTGGACCTCCACCTATAGCAGGCTGGCCTCCACCGCTAACAGCCTGGCCTCCATCTCTAACAATCTGGCCCCTACCTCTGGCTACCTGACCCCTACCCCTAGCTGGTTGGGCAGGTGGTGCGGCAAGTGGTGCTGGAACAATAGCACGAGAACCCTGATACTGAGAATTATTCGACGCGCGAGGGCAATATCTAGCAATGTGCCTCGGGTCACCACAAGTGTAACAGGACCTCGACTGTTGAGACTACTGGCCAGCAAATTGACCCTGTCGACCTTGATAACCCCCCTGAAAGCTCTGGAGAAGAGGTGCACTAATAGGGGCTGGCTAATCAGGATAAGGAAAATAAGAGCCACGACTACCTGGGAAACCATGGGTCGTCTGAAGTGCTGAATGGAATGTCCTGGAAGAATGAACTATGCTAAAAGTAGCCCCGCCTCCAGATGAGGCACCGCTGAATCCACCGGAATGGCGAGGTCTCTTGTTTGAAACCTGACCTCCCAATACGAGAACCATCTCAACTCTCCTGGCCAGATTGGCCGCATTCTGAAAGGAAATCTCGGTCCTGTCTCCTTAGCCATCTACAATCTGATCGGCTGAGCAAGGCCCTCAATAAATCTCTTGATCCTCTCTTTCTGTGGGTAACAAAAGGATAGCATGTCGGGATAAATCACAAAGCGAGTCTAATACTAGGTGACAGTCATGTTGCCTTGCTGAAGACGCTCAAATTGGCGACGGCGCTCCTCTCTAGTAGTAATAGGTAGAAATTTCTCTAAGAAGAGGTGCGAAAATTGATCCCAAGTCAAAGCAGGTGACCCAGCTGGTCTAGTCAGAAAATAATCCCTCCACCATTTCTTGGCGGAACCAGTCATCCGAAAAGCGGCGAAGTCGACCCCATTAGTCTCCAAAATACCCATGTTCCGAAGAACCTCATGACAGCTATCAAGATATTCCTGAGGGTCCACTGAAGTGGCACCACTGAAATGGACAGGGAAAAGCTTAATGAATCTGTCCAGTCTCCATAAAGCATCGGAGGACATAGCTGCCCCATCAACATGCGGTGCAACACCAACTGACCGAACTACCCCAACTGGACTGGCTGCTGGGGTCGGAATCTAAGGAGTAATCTGGTCAGGAGTGTGGGTAACAGGAGTCTGAACCCCTCCTCCAGCCTGAGATACGGCTGCTGTCACAGGGAATGCGCCATTCGGGGCTACACTCTCCATAAGGCCCACTAATCGGACCAAAGCATCCTGAAGCACCGCGGTAGAAATTAACCCCTCTGGGACCTGAGCTGGTCCCGCTGGAACGGTCTGAGATGGAACCCCCCATCAATCTCTATTTGGGGCTCCGCAGCTAGAGCTATTGCCAACAATGGGCTAAATCCTGCCCCTGCCTTGGCCTCTCACATAGCCTAGCCTCTACCCCTAGTAGGAGTTGTTGCTGCTGGAGGACATGATTGTTGGTCAGCAGAAGAAGAAGCATGTGTTCTCGCCATCTGCGAGAGAATAGAAGAGTTCAATCAGTATTTGAAATAACAAGAATCGCACGATAGAGTAGAAATAAAATGAGTTTGTTCCTAAGTTTATAACCTCTAGTGATAAGTACAGACGTTTCTGTACCGATCCCTCAGACTCTATTAACCTTGTTCGTGAATTGTGAGAACTAGGCAACCTAGTGCTCTGATACCAACTTGTCACGACCCAAATTCCCAACCCTCGGGATCGTGATGGCGCCTAACACCATACTTGCTAGGCACGTCAATGTTAGAGGGATTCAACATTTATAACAATTAAAACATAACACGAGGTCAAAACATTATTCAATAAATGAATCCAGAATAATGTGTGAAATACGGAAATGAAACTCGAAACTAATACTAATATCTAGCTACCCAGGATTTTGGAGTCACAATTCACGAACTACAAAAGAATACTACAAGTAATTGGCTCAAGAAATAGTGTATAACTGTTGTGAGCCAAATAAAACAGTAACTAAATAATGCAGAGAAGACTCCAGGAATCTGCGGACGCTAGCAGATCTACCTCGTGTCTCCGTGCAAATGAACCGGGCAAGGAAGTCCCTCAATACCTATCCCGGAGACTGTTTAATAGCAAATATGTCGTTTACTCTCGCCTCGGCTGTATTGGTACAAAAGATCTTCACACGTGTAATAACTATGATGACTCAGCAATCTACGTGGAACAATGAAAACATGACAAATGGACGGAACTTCATGGAGAGGTACGAGACAAAGAGGCACAGAATAGCATACCCATAGGAGAATCAGGTACGAGAATCTTAACTTAATTAAGGAGATGAAGAGGCGCGGGCAAGATGAATCCAGGCAGAATAAAAGGCAGATTCGGAGATCTTCATTTAATGATTCAAACGTTACACAACCTTCACGCAAAAGTTACGGTTAATCATTGTAACATTACATTAATTCCATTATTAGTCGTTAATGCTCAATTACTGAAAAGGGCAGACGTTATATTAAGAAATTCCCTATATAAGGGAGTAAAATATAACTTGTAAGGACACGTTCGAACTACTATTGAAATACACTTACTTTTTGTGCATCTTACTGCTTTTCAATTACAAATTTACTTGCAATTATTAGCTTATTCTCTGGTAATCAGAAACCCGTGTTCTTCCTAAAATAACTTTGGCAAAGAATCCAATTCTTTGGTTAAACAAATTTGTTCTGTTACAGGGAATCTGATAATTTTTGTTTACTTTCAAATTACATTCTTTGAATTATGTCGAACTCCAATGACCATAATCAACAGAGAATTGGAACTCCAGTTCCATCACCTTCAGGAACCCCACGGGGCTCAATGGAGAATTCCTAGACAGATCCACGGCTCAAAACAATAATAACAACGCAAATGAACAAATAGGAGAACAAGATAAGGTGAAGCAAATGGTTGGTGAATACATGACTCAAGCTTTACAAGCTTTTATGAGAGGATTACCAGCTGCATCACCTGCGCCACCTCCTAACAACACCGCAACTATGGAAAACCCACAATCTGGGTTAGCAAATTCAGGAAGCGGAGGCGCTCTAAATGAGTCCCTTGAAGCGAGACCAGGTATGTCCAATAACCCAGAGTTACAATATTTATTACTAACCATACAGAAACAGGTGAAAGAACAAAACGATCGGATTGAGAAAATCCCTGGAGTACCACCTGTCATTAAAGGCATTGATGTTGATAGATATTCTCAACAACCTTGGAAGCCATGTGCAACACCCTTGCCTATCCCCAAGAAGTTCAAAATGCCTGACATTCCCAAGTATGATGGGACAACCGATCCTCTTCATCATGTAACTGCTTTTACCACCGGAGTAAAAGGCAACAACCTGACCAAACAAGAAATTGACTCGGTCCTAGTCAAGAAGTTCAGAGAAACACTCACCAAAGGAACACTAACATGGTATTCCCTTTTACCCGAAAATTCTATTGAATCTTTTGTTGAGCTTGCATATCCTTTTATAAAAGCGCATTCCGGGGCGCAAAAAGTCAAAAAAAGAATGGAAGAACATATTCAAAATAAAACAAGGAGACGCGGAGTTGCTTCGTGAATTTGTAGACAGGTTTCAACGAGAAAGAATGTTGCTACCAAAGGTACCTGACAATTGGGCAGCCATGGCATTTGCAAGCAATTTAAATGATAGGAGTTCTGAAGCCACGAGGAGACTCAAGGAAAGCTTGAGAGAATTCCCGGCCACAACATGGAACGACGTCTATAACAGGTATAGTACTAAGCTATGAATAGAATAGGACACCATTGCTCAATCAAAACTTGAAGATAGGACCAGTTCCAAACGCTCCGAGCCAGAAAAGAGGACAGGTAAAAACAGGTACGACTCGTATATGGGACCTTCGGGACGAGAAAATCGTCCCAGGTTTGAAAATGCCTGGTCAGAATATAGATCATCAAACAGAGATACGGGCTCATCCTCATCAAGATCCAGAAAGGATCGCGATGAACGAAGCAGAGATAGTACAAGAGTTGGAGACCACAACTTCAATGTAAGTACTTATGAACTAATCACAATACTGAGAAATATGGGCGATAAAGTCCGATGGCCCAAAGAAATGAGGGCAAACCCACATAGAAGGAATCCAGACTTCTGGTATGAATTCCATAACGTTCATGGACACAGAACTTCGGATTGCATATTTTTGCAAGGTGAGGTAGAACAATTATTAAAATAGGGCTATCTAACAAAATTGTTTAGTGAAAAGGTAAGCAGACATATATGAAGAACATGCAGGAGCCCCCAAAACCACTATCTCCAAAATGAAAGGTCAACGTGATACATGGAGGTGAGGAGGTGAACAGAGTAATCTGCAAAAGAACCACAAAATTCACAATTACACACGGGAAGCGGATTCGTGAAGACTTGGAAGCAGATAATATATCATTCGATGATGCAGATATCAACGGATTAATGCTTCCACGCAACGACGCACTGGTAATATCCCTAGTTATATATGACACTAACGTAAAAAGAGTGTTGATCGATCCAGGTAGCTCAGTCAACATCATTTTGTCGAGAGTTGCCGAAGAAATGCTAATGGAGGATCATGTAATCCCAAAAGCTCGAGCCTTATCTGGGTTTGACAACTCTACGGTCATAACAAAAGGGGAAATTGATCTTAGCACCTATGCGGAGGGAGCAAAAAAAATACTAGATTCCAAGTCATTGATACTGACATGGCCTATAACGTAATCATGGGGAGACCATGGATCCATGACATGAAAGTTGTTCCATCTACCTTACATCTAAGTTCCCTTCCAAAAAGGGAATTCATAGATTCGCAGCGATCAGCAAACCTCAAGAAATATAAATTACGTAGCATACTCTAACAAAAATGAAGAAGCGGAGAAATCAAAAGATGGAAGGTTCGTTCAAACAGGTACGGAAATAACTGTTGTTCAAACAGGTGTGGAAGCAACTGTTAATCAGACAAGTACAGTAGAAACTGTTGTTCAAATAGGTGCGGAAAAAGGTAACCACGAGAAGGTGAACCAAGTCACCTCGGAAGAAGTATCAATACATGCGGACATGGATTCCAGACCTGATGACATTCAGGAACCAGAAGAGGATGAACATATCAAAATGACTACGGAGGAACTCAAAGTTGTTCCACTATTTGAGCTGAAGCACGAACAAAAAGTCCACATAGGCACGAGGCTAAGCCCCAGCAGAAGAGGTAAGTTAATTGAATATTTAAAGGCTAACGCAGATTGCTTTGCTTGGTCCCATTCAGACATGACAGGTATTCCTCTGGAAGTGATGACTCATAAATTAAATGAAGATCCATCATTCGTGCCTGTCAAGCAAAAGAAACGAAAGCAAGGACCATTCAAGAACCAAGTGATCGACGAAGAGACGAGGAAAAAAATTCCTTTATTACAAACAGGGGGACTTATTGTTACAAGGTCATGCCTTTTGGCCTGAAAAATGCTGGAGCCACATATCAAAGGTTGGTGACCCAGATGTTCAAGAACATCTGGGGAAAACGATGGAGGTATACATTGATGACATGCTGGTAAAATCAACACAATCGAAAGATCACTTCCAACATCTTTCAATTACCTTCGAAATCCTGCGCAGGTATAACATGAAATTAAATCCGGAAAAATGCGCCTTTGGCGTAGAATCGGATAAGTTTTTGGGTTTTCTTGTATCAAATAGAGGAATAGAGGTAAATCCTCCTCAAATTAAAGCTATTGATGAGATACCTAATGTACTTACGAGCAAAAAGGAAGTTCAACGACTAACAGGAAGAATTGCAGCCTTAGAAAGATTTATTTCCATGTCTTCGGAGAAGAGTTTTCAATTCTTTTCAGTTCTTAAAAAGCAGAATCAGTTCTAATGGACTGAGGAATATCAACAAGCTCTCAAAGATATGAAGTCATATCTATCCAAAAAAACGTTGCTATCTAAGCCAAAGGAGGGGGAGAGGCTGTATGTCTATCTCGCCATTGCAGAAATCGCCGTAAGTGCAGTACTCGTAAGAGAAGACAAAGGTAAACAATCTCCAATTTAATATGTAAGCAAGTATTTATTAGATGCTGAAACTAGATACCCACATCTAGAAAAATTGGCATTAGCTCTAATCATGGCAGCTAGAAAATTAAGGCCATTTTTTCAATGTCATCCAATCATTGTTGTGACTTCATACCCGTTGAGAAATATTCTGCATAAACAAGAACTATCAGGAAGATTAGCTAAATGGGCAATAGAATTATGCGAGCATGACATAATATACCAGCCTAGGACTGCAATAAAGTCTCAAATTTTAGATGATTTCGTCGCCTATTTTAATACTAGCATAATCTCTGAAGTGGAAAAAGAGTTACAACTCTTTAATGGGGCTAATCCAGGAATATGGACCCTATTTACCGACGGCTCTTCTAATGTGAAAGGAGCTGGTTTGGGAATTGTTCTAATATCACCTACGGGTGAAAAGATACAACAAGCAATTAAATATTATCCCATAACTAACAATGAAGCAGAGTACGACGTTGTCATTGCAGGACTTGAATTGGCACGGGAGCTCTCAATCGAGAAAATCGTGATCAAAAGTGACTCTCAACTAGGGGTGAACCAGATGTAAGGGACTTACACCGCTAGAGAGGCTTAAATGCAACAATACCTGGAAAAGGCACGAGATCTGGTAAGACAATTCCAGTCGTGGAAAGTTATGCAAACACCCAGGGAAGAAAATGCAGAAGCGGATGCATTAGCTAACCTCGCAGCAGTTGTGGAAGTGACGAATAAAGACAATGCAATTGTCATACACCTATTTGATTCAACAATTGATAAAGATAAAAATGAGGTAACATTTAACCACTTAACCTGGGATTGGAGAAACGAAATTTTAAACTTTTTGCAGAATGGCATCGTACCTGAGGACAAGAAACCAACTCAAGCTCTTCGCTGAAAAGCTGCTCCGTACTTCCTCATTCACGACACATTATACCGCAAAATGTTTGGGGTTCCCTTAGCTAAGTGCCTCGGACCCAATCAAACAGAGTTTGTTATGAAGGAGGTGCACGAAGGACACTGCGGAAACCATTCAGGAGCAAGATCCTTAGTTAAAACCCTAATCAGAGCAGGGTATTTATGGCGTAAGATGGAAGAAGAGGCCATGAGTTTCGTGGCTAAATGCGACAAATGTCAACGATTTGCTAACAACATGCATCGACCAGCGGAACAACTTTACCCAGTAATGTCGCCATGGCCGTTCATGAAATGGGGTATGGACATAGTGGGGCCCCTTCCCCCAGCTAAAGGAAAGGTACGGTTCTTACTCGTGTTAACTGATTATTTCACAAAGTGGATAGAGGCAGAAGCTTTCAAACAGGTGTGAGAGAAATAAGTGAAGAGCTTCATATGGAAAAATATAATATGCTGCTTTGGAATACCGAAGGAAATGACATGTGATAACGGCCCACAATTTATAGGCTCACAAATCACAGGATTCTTCGAAAGCTGGCAAATCAAAAGAATCACGTCATCACCATATTATCCCATGGCTAATAGACAAGCCGATTCAACCAACAAATGTAGCAACCTGAAGAAACGGTTGGAAAAAGCCAAGGAAAACTGGCCAGACGAACTACCAGTGGTATTATGGGCTTACAGGACTACCGCAAAAATAGTTACGGGAGAAAATCTATTCGCGCTTGTTTATAGTGCAGAAGCTTTAATACCCGTAGAAATTGGCGAACCAAGCATAAGGTTCACAACCGCAACGGAAGAATCAAATAACGACGAGTTGAGGACAAATCTGGACTTTCTCGAACAAAGAAGAGAAGCTGCATTAATACGAATGGCAGCCCAAAAACAAATTATAGAGCGATACTACAACAGAAAACCTCACCTCAGATATTTCAAAATTGGGGACTTCGTCCTCAAAAAAGTCTTCCAATCAACGAAGGAAGCTGGTGCAGGAAAGTTAAATCGAAATTGGGAGGGACCTTACAAAGTCTGTGGCATTGCTGGAAACGCTTATGAGGTCGAGGCTATGGACGGAAGAATCCTACCAACCAGTTGGAATGTTGTTCATCTGAAGAAGTACTACTTCTAAGTAAAAGGAATACCCCTGGTCAGGTATCATTACGTTCGATTTTACTTTTGTACAGTTAAAATTATACTAATCGTTTAAGATGATAGGCAAAAAGCTAACCCATCACCAGATGATGATATTAGACCTTCAAACACACGAGGAAGTAACTAAACTCCCGGTCTAGGGTTACGACTTTCTGATAGACGTTTAAAAGGGTTAAGCAGACATCATCTAAAAAACTATATACCTTCGAGTCCCGTATGTTTTTCCTTTTCTGGAAAAGGACCACAAGGAAGGAACAGTCAAGTGCTCGATATTTCATCATTCAAAGCTCAACACTTGGGGGATTATACAGTATGGGGGGAAAAGATGAAGCAAAGAAGACTATCAAAAAGTCAAAGCCCAAGCCTAAAGACCCATCTTCCCAACAAGTCAAGTATTATGAGCAGAATCAAAAAGAGCCAAAGACTCAAAATACAAAGCCTGATTCAAAAAACCTGAGAAAACATATTCGTAAATGTAAACGGATATTTCAAAAATTCGTAAATATAAACGAATGTTCAGGTTAGAGGCAGAATATTAGTTACGGGTAGAAATGCACATCTTTGTACTTATTCAAAAACTGTTGTAACAGAAAACAATTACGTATGAAAGATCATTATCCTTGTACTTATTCATAAAATTGTTAATGAAAACAGTTACGCATGAAAAAGCATTACCCCTATATACATTCAAAAACTGTTGTAACAGAAAACAATTACGGATGAAAGATCATTATCCTTGTACTTATTCAGAAAACTGTTAATGAAAACAGTTACGGATTAAAAAGTATTACCCTTGTATACAATTAAAAATTGTTATCAATAAAAATAGTTACGGGTAAAAGTTCATACCCTTGTATTTAAAACTGTTATAAACGAAAACAGTTATCCCCTTGTACTAATTCAAAAAAAGACTGTTGCAAAATAAAAATAGTTACGAGTGCAAGTTTATATCAAATATGTTAAAAGAAAACAGTTGCAAAACGAGTCATAGACGATACACAAACACATGTGAGATGTTCTGAAAGTTCAATGCAAAAACTTTCTTCAAAACATTGTTAAAGAAAAACATGTGAAAATTTCTATCTTTCTTTTGCATATTTACACCATTATGAAGTTGAGATGTCTTGTTCATTAAGTGTCGATCAAAAAGGGTCATCTTTCATAAACCGTGCCCATTACGAAAAGGTACGAGTAATATGAGCATTTTATAAATGCAAAACTTAGAGGTAAAACCAAAAACCTCAAGAATAAAACATGCAAAGACTTAAAGAGTGAAACAAAAACTCGAAGGAAACTTAAGTCATGATGATATTAATATTGATATACTAATGGAAAAATAAACGAAGTGTTAACTTGGTCGAAGTCGTATTAATTTTTACATTAGTTACCCCTAAGTTGTCAGTTGGGGACTTATAAAGGATCCAAACTTTACCCCCGATGGGACTGGGGATAACCACCAATTGATACAAATAAAAAAAAGAACCAAGTTCTTAAACTTTTTCAGATGGGGGGTTGTCTTCACTGGCAAGAGGAGTGGCTTGAGATGAAGAGACACGAGCAGCAGGGACCTCAACCTCTAGGGAAGAAAGATTTTGACTTTGCTGAGACTTCTCAATGGTCTCTTTGGTTTTATCAATTTCAGTTTCTAAGTCAAAATTCTCTTGGCCCATTTCCATCAATGTGTCAAGACGGGAGTTCAGATAAGCCCAGCTAACATCAACGGCTGCTTTGTCTTCAAGAGCTTCATAATCTTTCTCCCACAGCTCAACTTCAGCTCTTAATTCATCCCTTTCAGCCACGTCAGCAGCATGTGAGGCCTTTAGAGGAACGAGGGACCTTTCCAGAAGTTGGACCTTCTCCAAAGAGTTACGGAGATCTTCCTGGGTTTGAGTGAGCGATTGAACAAGTTCAACAGAATACTCCTCTTTCTGGTCCAATAAGGCCTTCAGGCTCCTAATCTCCTTAGAGGCACGAGAAAGCTGCTCTGCAAATGAAGATTCTAAGACACTCTTGTCCTTGCCTGTCTGGTTTGAAGACGCCTTCTCAACGGCCAGTTCTGCTGCCATCACCCTAACTTGCTGCTCCAAGGTACAGTTTTCTTCCTCCGCTACCTTCTTTTCAAGTTCCAGACTCCCGTACTGCTCCTTCCAATTATCCGCCTCAATACGGAAATCCCTTGCTGCCTGCTCCGCTTGGGAAACCCTCTTCATTAACTCTGTGCCTATAAGATTGATCTACAAAAGGAGATAAATTAGATACGGTAAGAACGTATATGAACACAAGCAAAGGAGAACAAATTTTACCTTTAAAGAAGAGTGCACAATTTCATTCACCCAAGTAAGGGAACCATGGTTGTCCAGCTTAGCTCTCTCAGTCGAGCCTATCAATGGTTTCAACCGTACGTCAACTTGGCCCGACTTAAGAGGCTACCCGCTGCTGGAACATGTATCATCACCCGCCTCATCCCCCCCCTGCTGGAAGACCCTACTTTTGCAACAGAAGGCACGAAACCGGGGATAAATGAAGGAATCACGGGCAGAGAAGTCTGAGAGGCAGAAAAAGCCATGGGAGTAGAAACTACAACAGTTGTAATTGAGGGAAGTTCTTTAAGAGCAGGAGGAGAGAAAACAGCAAGGGGAGCTTCCTCAGCAATAGTACCAAAACCTTCACGAAACAAGAGATCAACTGATTCACGAACAGGGGAAGGAGTTACATCCTCAGGGCAGACAGGTCAGATTCAGGCACAGGACGGTCAACGACAGGTGCAGACTCGTCGTCGGAGACCACCTTCCTCCTACGTGACATGTGGACTAGCGTACCCTCCTCTTCTTACTCCTCTTCTAAGGTCCTTGACCCACTTGCTTTTCTTTTTGAAGAGAAGGAACCCGAAATGATCTCCTGGGCCTTCGCCAAGGACAACTTTGGAACAAAGACAACTGCTAGAAATTCCACGAGCAGGAAACCTTACCAAATGATAGGGATCAAATAAAGCTCAAAAGAGAGAAGAAGTAAAAGCATAAAACTTCACTTACCGTGAGTCTTAACTTTCCAACCAAACCTCGGAGAGATTTTCTTCACCTACTAAACCAGCAGTAGGAACAGCAACATACCGGAGGTCCCACCCTCGGTATCTATAGTGATCAGGAATCACTAACACCCTTTTACTCCTAGCCGCAAGAGTAAACACTCCCTGGCGGAACAACATCGGAGAATAAAGGTGAATAAGAAGATGAAACGTAAAGGGGACCGAATCTACATTGGCCAAATATCTTTGGAACGCGACAACTCGCCACACTAAAGGACCGACTTGTCCCAGATAAACCATGTGGACTAGCGTACCCTCCTCTTCTTACTCCTCTTCTAAGGTCCTTGACCCACTTGCTTTTCTTTTTGAAGAGAAGGAACCCGAAATGATCTCCTGGGCCTTCGCCAGGGACAACTTTGGAACAGAGACAACTGCTAGAAATTCCACGAGCAGGAAACCTTACCAAATGAGAGGGATCAAATAAAGCTCAAAAGAGAGAAGAAGTAAAAGCATAAAACTTCACTTACCGTGAGTCTTAACTTTCCAACCAAACCTCGGAGAGATTTTCTTCACCTACTAAACTAGCAGTAGGAACAGCAACATACCGGAGGTATCACTCTCGGTATTTATCGTGATCAGGAATCACTAACACCCTTTTACTCCTAGCCGCAAGAGTAAACACTCCCTGGCGGAACAACATCGGAGAATAAAGGTGAATAAGAAGATGAAACGTAAAGGGGACCGGATCTACATTGGCCAAATATCTTTGGAACGCGACAACTCGCCACACTAAAGGACCGACTTGTCCCAGATAAACCATGTGGACTAGCGTACCCTCCTCTTCTTACTCCTCTTCTAAGGTCCTTGACCCACTTGCTTTTCTTTTTGAAGAGAAGGAACCCGAAATGATCTCCTGGGCCTTCGCCAGGGACAACTTTGGAACAGAGACAACTGCTAGAAATTCCACGAGCAGGAAACCTTACCAAATGAGAGGGATCAAATAAAGCTCAAAAGAGAGAAGAAGTAAAAGCATATAACTTCACTTACCGTGAGTCTTAACTTTCCAACCAAACCTCGGAGAGATTTTCTTCACCTACTAAACCAGCAGTAGGAACAGCAACATACCGGAGGTACCACCCTCGGTATTTATCGTGATCAGGAATCACTAACACCCTTTTACTCCTAGCCGCAAGAGTAAACACTCCCTGGCGGAACAACATCGGAGAATAAAGGTGAATAAGAAGATGAAACGTAAAGGGGACCGAATCTACATTGGCCAAATATCTTTGGAACGCGACAACTCGCCACACTAAAGGACCGACTTGTCCCAGATAAACCTAGAAAAATCGACAAAACTCGATAATAACGGGGTCGATGGGAGGCTTGAATCCTAATGTAAAAGGATAAATATAAACAAAAGAATACACAGTCTTGTAAGAGGTTATTCTTTGATTACTATTGGGAACAACAACAGAAAAATCAGGCTTCTAATAACAGTCCATGCGTATGAGAGATATTAAACCCTCAGTTATCTGCGTAGGGTACACGGCAGCACCGTCAAGAGAGGACATTGAAAAAAGTTGTTCTTTTAAGGCCTGACTATCCCTAGCAAAAGAAAACTCTGCAGGTACTATCTCGTCGACCCTCGGTTCACGCAAAGGTTCATTGTGTTCCTTACATTTTGATGAAGATCTAGAAGCCCTAGCCCTTGGTGAAGATAAAAAAATGGCAGACCTAGAAGAAGATGGGGGAGTAACATGAGAAGAAGAGGAACCTCTGGTAGGAGTAGAAACTAAACTCCTAAGCCTACCGCCTCTCCTACTCCGTGTCGGAGCGGAAGAAGGAGTAAGATCATCTACATTAATGACTCTCTTAGCTTGCTGGCTTGAAGAAGACATATTTACAAAGACGAAAAATTTGCAAACAACGAATGAAGGTTAGAAGTTTTTCGTAAAAGCAAAGAAACGGAAAGAGGTATTTATACTCAAAGGCAACCGTCAAAAAATAGAAAAAACAGTGATGTGAAAGTCATAATTGAAGTTGTCACTTCGTGATTGATGCAGCCGCAAAAAGCCCTAAAAGACGCTGAACAATTGCAGAACCAGTTCGGGAATACCACGTGGCACGGGCATTAAATGGAAGTGACAAGCTACGCCTGCATTCAGAGATGGATGCAATGTTATGAGTGAAGCGGCGGCAAAATATTCCCGCCATAAATGAGTATCCACTTACCAAGTATTAATCGATAAATAAATGGTAAGTGGGGGGACTATCTGTATTGGTAAAAAAGAGCTTCACACGAGTAATAACTGTGATGACTCAGCAATCTACGTGGAACATTGAAAACATGACAACTAGACGGAACTTCATGGAGAGGTACGAGACAAAGAGGCACGGAATAGCATACCCACAAGAGAATCAGGTACGAGAATCTTAACCTAATTAAAGAGATCAAGAGGCGCAGGCAAGATGAATCCAGGCAGAATAAATGGCAGATTCGGAGATCTTCGTTTAATGAGCCAAACGTTACATAACCTTCATGCAATAGTTACGGTTAATCATTGTAACGTTACATTAATGCCATTATTAGTCATTAATGCTCAATTGCTGAAAAGGGCAGACGTTATTGATCACGCTCATTTATGTCTAATAAAAAACTAAGCGGGCGTTGCAAATATAATCCGGGTATTTTTCCCATAGTCGAATCCCACAGGTAACTAACGTATCAAATGTTGTTGTTAGATTACTAAATTCTCAATAATCAACTCTCTCAAAAGTTATGAATACCATTTGGTGGTGTTTTTACTACTACAACTGAACAAAAATAATAAACTAATATTAACTAACAACAAAGTGTAAACAATTGTACTAAAGGTTTAAGGTTATGGTTTCTCCCGTTGATGAAATCCCTTCTTGTATATTTCCTATAGTTTTGACTTAGTTGTCTCTATCAAACATGAACACTCCAGCTATCATAAATCTCTCTCAAGTAATTATGATAATCTACTAGACGCACTCTCTCAAGTTACGCTAACTAAAGTGCATTAAAGTTCACTTTAGATTGAACCCGAGGTATCGTTATCTCAAATCCAACCTCTAAACCCTAGGTTATGGATTTTGCCTATACTCCGGAAGTGATGTTGTTCAAACAACTACCTAAATATACACTGTCTCTCAAGTGGATACATAATAAATAGGAACAGCTAATTGAGGGCCCTTCAATCAACTACAACAAGAACGTAGTTGAACAAATAGAGATTAACAACCAAGCAAAACTATATTAATATCACAATAAGTTCATCCCCAACGGGTTCCACCAAAACCTTATATTAGAAAAGTTAGATACTCATGCTCTAGAACAATGAAAACTCAAAATAAATATAAAAGAAAGAGAATAGAAAAACTCTAATTGTTGCTTGTCTTCTCACACTTGTTCTTGCCTCCTTAGGTCAAATTTGTGTCCAAAATATGTCCAATCCCCACAAAATACCGTTTTTCCATGTATATATACCAAGTAGGGTCAGGCCCAAAAAATTATACCTTCTCCTACGCGAAAAGGGACCTTTTTTCACGCCTGGTGGCTCGAGGCAGCGGCCAAACGCGGCGACCGCGGTCATTTACCAGTACTCTGCTTCTACCCGCGTCCAAGTCCGCGGTTGCGCTTTCCGCCGCGTGTTTCACCCTGTTCCATTGGGAATTTGGGAAAACGTAAAACATGAAAGTTGTAGCCCTGTGAATTAACTTTCCAACCATTTATTATATAGCCCAAATGGAGTTCGGAGCAAAAGTTTTTGTCCATTTTACTAGACAGTGCACAATATACCTATTCGAGTCTTCGTTTGTTCTTAACTATCAAATTTGACCCCCGAACATGATCCCGACTTAATTTCTTGGGCTTTTACTCTGACTTCAAAGCTCCAAAGCACTTGAATTCATTCCATAACTTCAATATAGCTCGAAATCACTCCTACAAGGCATAAAATACACAATTAGTGCAAAACACTAGCGATTAAAGCTCAAACTCAATTAAAGTGTAGTAAATTAGAGTGTAAGAAGCGACTAAAATACGTAATTATAGCCTATCATCAACACCCCACACTTAAACCATTGCTCGTACTCGAGCAATCAAACTACACTTTATATAGACACGACCTCTTTTTTTTAAAGCAATTCTCCTAACTCATCACACCAAGAATATTTAAAATAGACTAAGCACAAAAGCGTAACAAGTACCATGCATTATTCACAGCTCACCCACTTACTCTAACATAGAGGTCACTGACATTACCTTTCCTTCATGAATCAAGTGACCTCACAAGTCAAAAGAGAGTAATTCCACACAATAAAATTTAAGAACACATAGGAACTTAAGATAGAAAGAATTCACTCACTCTCTGAAATAACATTCATGTGACACAAAAGATGCACCATAGGCTTGCCTGTAGTGTACTACTCTACTAATCGAGCTCATTCAGTCTATGTGTCACGACCCGAACTCCTAACTCAGGTCATGATGGTACCCAACAACGGAGTTAGGCAAGCCAACATAAATTTCACTAAGTGCTCTTCCTTAATTTGATTAAAAGTTCAACATTTACCACATTTGGCAAGTTAAAACATGATATCTAAAGATAATAACCCAGTAATAGTTAAAATAGCCATAACGAAACGTGAGCTAATATACGAGCATATAAATGTACAGCTCAAAATCTCAAAATAACCACTACGTGTGTGTGCCAGGAACTAGAGTCACGAGTGTCACGCGCATACTAACAGGATAACCAAAATATAGAATATACAATCTCATTGTCTAAATAAATAGACGGGAAACAAAAGTAAGGAAACTCCATGGTGCTGTCGGGGATCGCCAGAAGAAAAGAGCTCACCGTGAAGTCAGGTCCACTACGGTCGATATCTAGCTCCGGTCTGATAACCAGAAACACCAGCCTCAGAACCTGTACAATTAAGTACAAAAGTGCAGCATGAGTGCATATTAAATAAATATGGACCCAGTGAGTATCCCGTCTAATCTCGAAGGAGTAGTGACGAGAGGTCGACTCGATACTCACTAAGGTCCAACAGTAATAATATAAAGCAGGATATAACGGAATGCAGTAGACATGGGAAACAGTAAGCAACAGATACATTTCAAGTACAGAATTCCAGGAAAAACTACTGAAAATAAGAAACAATGTACACCTTCCTTGTTCCCAAGTATCTGTCGAGCCACTATCACTGAAACAATACCAAATAGTCACGCGCACACAAGGATAAGACAACCGTCCGGAGTCATAAGGATAATATCTATGCACTGCCGAGGATCGAACGGCCTGTCCCATAAGTGCATTCTTACCATAGTATAATCTCTCAGGTGCACTGTCGAGGATAGAACGGCTCGTCCCAAAATTGTGCCTTTCAATCAGTCGTGGCGTACGGCCCGCTCCCATGAGAGTGGGAGAAATCACACTCCGCTCGCGGAATGTAAATTGCGAAGCAGTCACAAGCACATACAATATCATTAAAATTTACCTTCCATAAAAAATTCCTTCCAATTATCCAAATCCACGAAATCTCGTAGAATCAATGCTAGGCATAACATGAGTTTATAACACATATGACGTTTCAAGGAAGAATATAAGGCATGTTGTGGTCCTAACTACCCGGACATTACAATAATAGTCGCTACGTACGGACTCTCGTCACTCTGTACGCATGTAGCGCCCAAAACAAGTGCACATAGCATATAAATCACCTATGGGGACAATTCCCTCTTACAAGGTTAGAAAGGAGACTCACCTCGTGCCAAATCTACCCCTCAGACCAAGGATGTGCCCGAAACTCCGATCTCTACACCCGAGGACTCGCAACTTGACAGTAGCTAGGTAGTGGGACACTTTCTCCAAACTCCCAAGCTCTCAAATGGTGGACTCCTATGTTAAGAAATGAAAAATCCCGAGTTTTTTTAGAAGATATACTGCCCAGCTGCCCCTTCATCGCGATCGCGACAAGGGGCCTGCGATCGCGAAGTCCAATGGCCCATGCCCCTTGGGGCTCTTCTATGCGAACGCGGGAAGGGGTCCGCGATCGCGAAGGCCAATTGGCTAGACCTCCGCGAACGCGGTGGATAACCTGTGATCGCGAAGAGTAAACGGGCCTAGTCCCGTCCTACACCTATGTGAACGCGAAACACATGGGTGCGATCGTGATGGTCAAGGATCCAACCCATCGCGAACGCGGAGAAGAGGACACGATCGCGAAGGTCAGGGACCCACCCTACCGCTATCGCGGAGAGTATTCTGCGAACGCGTAGAGCATTCAGCAGCCCAGCCCAATTCCTTCTCCGCGAACGTGGCCCCCCTTCCGCGATCGCGAAAAAGGAAACCAGACAGCAAAAATCTGGTTTTTTTGTTTTGTTGAACTTAGCTCCCGGGGGTCCAAAACTCACCCGAGCCCCTCGGAACCCCGTCCAAAAGCACTGGCAAGTCTATATTCATGATACGGACTCACTCAAATTTCCGGAACGTGAAAACCAACAACAAAACTCAGAATTTGACCCCAAAACCAAATTGAATCAAACTTAAGAACTTCAAGTTCTTGATTTCTATAACGATGCGCCGAACCGACCTATACTACTCGGAATGACTTCAAATTTTGCAGGCAAGTCATAAATGACATAACGGAACTATTCCAGGTCTCGGAATTCCGTTCGGACCTCGATAACAAAAAATCACGTTCCAAACCAAATTTTAAATTTAAGGAAATCATGATTTCCATATTGGGCGCTGAAATGCTCCCGGGTCATCGAAAACCAGTTCCGAACATACGCCCAAGTCCGAAATCATCATACGAAGCTACTGAAACTGTCAAAACTTAATTTTGAGGTCGTTTGCTAAAAATGTTGACCGAAGTCAAACTTGGCCAAAAAGGCCAACCTTAAGGAACCAAGTGCTCCTATATCACTCTAAACACTTCCAAATCCCAAACCATCCGTCCCCGCAAGTCATAAATTATGAGAAGCCGCTATGGGAAGTTTTATTTAGGGGAACGGGGTCCTAATACGCAAAATGACCAGTCGGGTCGTTACATTCTCCCCCTCTTAAACAAACGTTCGTCCTCGAACGGGTCTAGAATCGTACCTCAAGTGATGAATAGCTGTGATATCTTCTCCGCATGTCCTCCTCAGACTCCCAAGTCGCGTCCTTCGCTGGTTGGCCCCTCCACTGGACCTTTACCGCAGAAACTCTCTTGGACCTCAACTGGCGGTGTTGCCTATTTATAATAGCATTTGGCTCCTCCTCGTAGCCCAACTTCTCATCCAACTGAATAGTGTTGAAATCAACCACGTGAGAAAAGTCGGCATGATATCTCCGGAGCATGGATACATGAAAGACCGGATGAACTCCTGATAAGGCGGGAGGTAAGGCAAGCTCATAAGAAACCTCTCTGACTCGTCTCAGCACCTCGAAAGGACCTATAAACCTAGGACTCATCTTGCCCTTCTTCCCGAATCTCATAATGCCCTTCATCGGCGAAACCTTCAGTAGAACCTTATCCCCCCTCCATAAATTCTACATCCCGCGCCCTCTGATCCGCGTAACTCTTCTGTCTGGACTGAGCTGTGCGGGGCCTCTCCTGAATTATCTTCACTCTCTCCAAAGCATCTCTCACCAGATCTGTGCCATATAACTTAGCCTCGCCAGGCTCAAACCACCCGATAGGAGAACGACACCGCCGACCATACAAAGCCTCAAATGGAGTCATCTCGATGCTGGACTGATAACTATTATTGTACGCAAACTCCGCCAAAGGCAAGAACTGGTCCCATTGACCCCCAAATCAAGCACACATGCCCTGAGCATATCCTCTAATATCTGAACCGTACGCTCGGACTTGCCATCAGTCTGAGGGTGAAATGCTGAGCTGAGATCTATCTGAGTGCCCATCTCATTGTGCAATGCTCTCCAGAAGTGCGAGGTGAACTGAGGACCTCGATCTGATATAATGGACACTGGCACACCATGAAACCGTACTATCTCCCGAATGTGGATCTGGGCTAGCCTCTCAGAAGTGTAAGTAGTAGCCACAGGAATGAAATGCGCCAATTTGGTCAATCTAACCACAATGACCCAAATTGCGTCAACCTTCCGCAAAGTCCGAGGCAACCCAACCACGAAGTCCGTAGTGATGCGCTCCCATTTCCACTCAGGAATGGGCATATGTTGGAGTAGGCCTCCTGGACTCTGATACTCGTACTTAACCTGCTGGAAATTAAGACACCTAGACACATACTGCACAATGTCCTTCTTTATCCGCCTCCACCAGTAATCCTACTTCAAATCACGATACATCTTTGTCGCACCCGGATGAACAGAGTACCGAGAACTGTGTGCCTCTGTTAGAATCCCCTCCCTCAGGCCATCAACAACAGGAACACACAAACGGCCCTGGAGTCTCAAAACACCATCCTCGCCCGAGGTAACCTCCTTGGCCCTGCCCTGGACCACTGTCTCCCGAAGCTCTGCTAAGTACGGATCATCAAACTGTCGAGCCTTAATCTCTTCCAATAATGAAGATTGAGAAACCACATGAGCTACAACTTGACGAGGCTCCGAAATATCTAATCTCACAAGGCGATTAGACAAGGACTGAATGTCCAAGGCTAGAGGTCTCTCCTCAGCTGCAATGTAGGCCAAGCTACCCATACTCTCTGCCCTCCTGCTCAAAGCATCTGCTGCCACATTTGCCTTGCCCGGATGATACAGAATGGTGATATCATAGTCCTTCAACAACTCAAGCCGCCTCTGCTGCCTCAAATTAAGGTCCCTCTGCTTGAATAAGTGTTGCAAACTACGGTAGTCGGTATAAACCTCACAAGACACACCATACAAGTAGTGCCTCCAAATCTTCAGAGCATGAACAATTGCCGCCAACTCTAAGTCGTGCACAGGGTAATTCTTCTCATGAAGCTTCAGCTGACGCGAAGCATAAGCAATAACCCTCCCATCCTGCATCAACACATATCCCAACCCAATGCGTGAAGCGTCGCAATACACAGTATACATCCCAGAACCGGAAGGCAATGTCAGAACTGGTGCTGAGGTCAATGCTGACTTGAGCTTATGAAAGCTCGCTTCACACTCGTCGGACCACTGAAACGGGGCATTCTTCTGAGTCAATCTAATCAATGGAGTTGCAATAGAAGAGAATCCCTCCACAAATCGGCGATAATAGCCTACTAGACCCAGAAAGCTCCTGATCTCTGTAGCTGAAGTAGGACGCGGCCAACTCTGAACTGCCTCAATCTTCTGTGGATCAACCTTGATACCCTACAGAACTCACACTTAGAGAACTTAGCATACAGCTTCTGCTCTCGCAAGGCCTGAAGCACAACCCTCAAATGCTGCTCGTGCTCACCCAAGCTCTGTGAGTAAATCAAGATGTCATCAATAAAGACAAAGACGAAGGAATCAATATACGGCCTAAATACTCTATTCATCAGGTCCATGAATGCTAATGGGGCATTAGTCAAGCCAAAAGACATCACCAGAAACTCGTAATGGCCATATCTGGTACGAAATGCAGTCTTCAGAACATCTGAAGCCCGAATCTTCATCTAATGATAACCCGATCTCAAATCAATCTTAGAAAACACACGAGCACCCTGCAACTGGTCAAACAAATCATCAATGCGGGGCAGAGGGTACTTGTTCTTAATAGTAACCTTATTCAACTGGTGGTAATCAATACACATCCGCATAGACCCATCCTTCTTCTTCACAAATAGAACTGGAGAACCTCATGGCGATACACTCGGCCTGATGAACCCCTTAGCCAAAAACTCCCCAAGCTGCTCCTTCAACTCCTTAGGAGCCATTCGGTACGGGGGAATGGAAATAGGATGAGTATCTGGAGCTAAATCAATACAGAAATCAATGTCTCGATCTGGAGGCATGCCTGGAAGATCTGAAGGAAATACATCGGCAAACTCTCTAACAACTGGCACCGAATCAATAGTCTGGGACTCGGCGGTGGTGTCCCGCACATAAGCAAGGTAAGCCAAACAACTCTTCTCGACCATATGTCGAGCCTTCAGGAAGGAGATGACCCGACTGGATGCACTAACTGAAGAACCTCTCCACTCCAGCCTCGGCGACTCAGGCATGGCTAAAGTAAATGTCTTGGCATGGAAATCTAGCACGGCATGATAAGTAGACAGCCAATCCATGCCTAGAATGACCTCGAAATCTACCATGTCGAGCAATAGAATGTCCGCTCTGGTCTCGAATCCGTAAAAGGTAATCACACAAGACCGATGGACCGTCTACCACCACAGAATCGCCCACAGGAATGGACACATATAAAGGAGAACCCAAGGACTCACGAGGAATATCCAGAAAATGAGAAAATAGTACTGAAACATATGAATACGTGGATCCTGGAACAAATAGTATTGAAGCCTCTCTACCACATACTGAGATAATACTTGTGATCACGGCGTCTGAGGCCACTGCATCTGATCTGGCCGGAATGGCGTAAAATATGGTTGTAGCACCTGAAGACTGAGCTCCCCCAGAGTGAAGCGGAGCTGACTGACCCCCTCCTGACTGACCTCCCCCTCTAAGTCGACCCCTGCCGACCTGTCCTCCACCTCTAGGTGGCCGGACTGCTGGTGCTGAACCCATAGGCTGATAACCCTACTGCACTGCCTTACCCCAATATCTGGGACAATGCCTCTTCATATGGCCTGGCTCTCCGCACTCAAAACAACCTCCGGGTACCATAGTCTGCTGCACCGAAGAGGAAGAACCCTGAATGGCCGGGGAGCGATGTGGACCCTCTGGCATAGCACTAAGGTATGAACTAGAGGATTTATGGTGACTGGAGTATCCACTAGGTGAACTCTGGATGGCTGGAGGACGGTAGGAACGCTCTGGCATGGCACTGAACTGAGGCCTCACTGAACCACCTCGAAGAGGTAGTGGAGGTGCTGAATATGAAGGCCTGCTGGGCTGACCACCCCTGAACTGAACTCTGCTCCTAGCTGGAGCATCCCTGAAATCCCCTAAGAACCTGGCCCTCTTGTACTGCTGACCCTGATCCCTGCTCCTCGACTGATAACCCTCGATCCTACGAGCAATCTCCACTACGAGCTGATAAGGAGTACCCATCTCCACCTCTCGAGCCATGGTGGACCTAATACCTGGATGCAATCTTGCTACAAACCTCTGCACCCTCTAGGCATATGTAGGCAATATCATGAGTGCATGGCGAGATAGCTCTGAAAACCTGGCCTCATAATCCGTCACCGACATCTGCACCTGCTCTAGCCGCTCAAACTGACCCTGCAGCTCTTCCCTCTCAAAGGGTGGAATATATCTGTCCAAGAACATCTGTGTGAACTGCTTCCAAGTAACCGGAGGAGAACCTGCTGGCCTGCTGAGTATATAAGACTGCCACCACCTGCGAACTATGCCCTCTAACTGGAATGTAGTGAAGTCAACCCCATGAGACTCCAAGATCCTCATGTTGTGCAGTTTGTCCATGCACCTATCGATGAAGTCCTGGGCATCCTCACCTCGCTCACCCCCGAAGACTGGAGGGCGTAGTCGAGTCCATCTATCCAACATCTTCTGTTGATCTCCCTCTACAATTAGCCTGGGCTCTGGTGCTGCTGCTACAAGCTGGATTCCACCCACGGGCGGTGTACCTGGGGTATGGTGTACTGCTGCTGCATGTCCTGCGGCCTGAGCGGTAGGGGTATGGACTCCCCCTCCCGCCTGAGAAGTGGCAGGATCTGCTAGAAATAGGCCAGCCTGGGACATGGTGTCCATGAATCTCATCATACATCCCATGACCCGGCGCCGTCATAAAGTCTACTGGAGCAGAAGCTACTGGAGGCACCTCGTCCTGCTCCTCTAGGGTAGGGTCCCCTGGTGGTGCGACTGGTATAGCTCTGGTACGCCCTCGTCCCCTACCTCGGGCAGGTGCTCTACCCCTGCCTCTACCACGACCTCGAGCGGTGGGGGTAGCGGCATCTCCCGAATCAGGAACATCGGATGCACGCGTCCTCACCATCTATGAGAGAATAGAAGAACAAGTTTGAGTATATCATTGATTGCACGATAGAATATGAACAAAGAGAGGTTTCCTAACACTCTATAGCCTCCTGAAGATAAGTACAAAGGTCTCTGTACCGATCCGCAAGACTCTACTGGGCTTGCCCGTGACTCGCGAGACTTACATGAACCTAGATCTCTGATACCACATTGTCACAACCCGAACTCCTAAATCAGGTCATGATGGCGCCCAACAACGAGGTTAGGCAAGCCAACATAAATTTCACTAAGTGCTCTTCCTTAATTTGATTAAAAGTTCAACATTTACCACATTTGACAAGTTAAAAACATGATATATAAAGATAATAACCCAGTAATAGTTAAAATAGAACATAACGAAACATGAGCTGATATACGAGCATATATATGTACAGCTCAAAATCTAAAAATAACCACTACGTGTGTGTGAAGGAACTAGTGTCGCGAGTGTCACGGGCATACTAACAGGATAACCAAAAGATAGAATATGCAATCCCATTGTCTGAATAAATAGATGGGAAACAAAAGTAAGGAAACTCCATGGTGCTGTCGGGGATCGCCAAAAGAAAATAGCTCACCGTGAAGTCAGGTCCACTACGGTCGATATCTAGCTCCGGTCTGATAACCAGAAACACCAGCCTCAGAACCTGTACAATTAAGTACAGAAGTGCAGCATGAGTACATATTAAATAAATATGCACCCAGTGAGTATCCCGTCTAATCTCGAAGGAGTAGTGACGAGAGGTCGACTCGATACTCACTAAGGTCCAACAGTAATAATATAAAGCAGGATATAACGGAATGCAGTAGACATGGGAAACAGTAAGCAACAAATACATTTCAAGTACAGAAATCTAGGAAAAACTACTGAAAATAAGCAACAATGTACACCTTCCTTGTTCCCAAGTATCTATCGAGCCAATATCACTGAAACAGTACCAAATAGTCACGCGCACACAAGGATAATACAACCGGCCGGAGTCATAAGGATAATATCTATGCACTGCTGAGGATCGAATGGCCCGTCCCATAAGTGAATTCTTACCATAGTATAATCTCTCAGGTGCACTGCCAAGGATCGAACAGCCCGTCCAAAAAGTGCACCTTTCAATCTGTCGTGGCGTACGGCCCGCTTCCATGAGAGTGGGGGAAATCACACTCCGCTCGCGGAATGTAAATTGCGAAGCGGTCACAAGCACATACAATATTATTAAACCTTACCTTCCATAACAATTTCCTTCCAATTATCCAAATCCACGAAATCTCAGAGAATCAATGTTAGGCATAACATGAGTTTATAACACATATGACGTTTCAAGGAAGAATATAAGGCATGATGTGGTCCTAACTACCCGGACATTACAATAATAGTCACTACGTACGTACTCTCGTCACTTTGTACGCACGTAGCCCCCAAAACAAGTGCACATAGCATATAAATCACTTATGGGGACAATTCCCTCTTACAAGGTTAGAAAGGAGACTCACCGCGTGCCGAATCTACCCTTCGGACCAAGGATGTGCCCGAAACTCCGATCTCTACACCCGAGGACTCGCAACTTGACAGTAGCTAGGTCGTAGGACACTTTCTCCAAACTCCCAAGCTCTCAAATGGTGGACTCTTATGTTAAGAAATGAAAAATCCCGAGGTTTTGAAGAAGATATACTGCCCAGTTGCCTCTTCATTGTGATCGCGACAAGAGGCCCGCGATCGCGAAGGCCAATGGCCCAGGCCCCCTGGGGCCCTTCTATGCGAACGCGGGAAGGGGCCCGCGATCGCGAAGGCCAACTGGCTAGACCTCCGCGAACGCAGTGGATAACCTGCGATCGCGAAGAGTAAACGGGCCTGGTCCTGTCCAACACCTATGCGAACGCGAAGACATGGGTGCGATCGCGATGGTCAGGGATCCAACCCATCGCGAACGCGGAGACAAGGACGCGATCGCGAAGGTCAGGGACCCAACCTATCGTGATCGCGGAGAGTATTCTACGAACGCGTAGAGCATTCAGCATCCCAGCCCAATTCCTTCTCCGCGAACGCGGCCCCCCTTCCGGGATCGCAAAGAAGGAAACCAGACAGCAAAAATCTGGTTTTTGTTTTTTTGAACTTAGCTCCCGGGGGTCCAAAACTTACCCAAGCCCCTCGGGACCCCGTCCAAAAGCACTGGCAAGTCTGTATTCATGATACAGACTCACTCGAATTTCCGGAACGTGTAAAACAACAACAAAACTCAGTATTTGACCCCAAAACCAAATTGAATCAAACTTAAGAACTACAAGTTCTTGATTTCTATAACGATGCGCCGAACCGACCTATACTACTCGAAATGACTTCAAATTTTGCAGGCAAGTCATAAATGACATAACGAAACTATTCCTGGTCTCGAAATTCTATTCGGATCTCGATAACAAAAAATCACGTTCCAAACCAAATTTCAAACTTAAGGAAATCCTGATTTCCATATTGGGCGCTCAAATGCTCCCGGGTCATCGAAAACCAGTTCTGAACATACGCCCAAGTACGAAATCATCATACGAAGCTATTGAAACTATTGGAACTCAATTCCGAGGTCGTTTTCTAAAAATGTTGACCGAAGTCAAACTTGGCCAAAAACGCCAACCTTAAGGAACCAAGTGCTCCTATAGCACTCTAAACACTTCCAAATCCCGAACCACCCGTCCCCGCAAGTGATAAATCATGAGAAGCCTCTATGGGAAGTTTTATTTAGGGGAACGGGGTCCTAATACGCAAAACGACCGGTCGGGTCATTACACTAGGATCAAGTAGGACTTTATTTGGTTGTAATGTACGCTGCGAGACGGGTAGGATATATTTAGCTATAAGAGTGACTAAACCTCCCTAAGCACTTTAATACATATACTTTACATTCAAACCCCATACTTATATCAAACCAAACTCCGCCTTCACATCAATGTATTTTACCCCATACTTCTTTAAGCACAATTACATCAAGAGTCACCACTTGTCAAAGAATATTTTTTTTCTCACAACAATACAACTATTGTTTCCTCTCTTTTTTTCAAGTGACTCTTACTTTTTCAAAAGAGTGCAATTTTCTCCTTATTTCATTAGTTCCACTCAAAAGCCAAACCAACCACCCCACGCTTTAAATTTTACACAGTTCATAATAATTCAAGTGCTCATGAGAGGGTAAAAGGTTCAAATAAATAGTCCATTCAAACAATTGGGTAAGGCTTGTAATGTGGTTGCCAAAGAAATAGGATTATAGGCTCAAAGGGGGTTAACTACGATACATAACAATTAGGTGGGTACAATATACATATCTGGCTCAACAAAGAAACGCCTATATCACTTCCAAGACTGAACAAAACTACTATTTCTCTTTGCAAACACACGGGGCAAGTTCTAGCCATCAAATGCGATGCATAGAATACATACAACCCTCACACACACATGGCACATAACTCATTCAGGATTGGATTCATCAAGACACTCTTAGTCAAAGCAGTTAAACAAATTTAAAATCATACAATTTAAGGTACTTATATAAGAATCAAAAAAATTGAGCCTAAGAGTCACAACCAAAGTACTCACTATTCTCAAGGCATAACAAAGTCAAGAGATATTGCTTCAATTCAAAACAAAACACAATAGCTCATATTCCTAAAAAAACTAACTACATCCGATTCAAACAAAACCCTTGGAAAAGAACCATGGCACAAAGAAAAACCAAGGGGGAATTGTTACACTACCTAACAAAAGAAAATCTCTTTTTCTTTTTTTAGACTTAAATCCCTCAAGAAAATTGTCTAATAGATCCATCGTTGGGAAAAGTCCAATCTTGTCTATTTTTAAAAAAAATCAATTAAACTAACACAACTAAAATAGCATAGAAAGCCACACAGACAATCTCCTCACCCCACACTTAAAATTGTGCATTCTCCCCAATGCACACACATACATACAAGAGGGTAAAAGAAACTCCCTGGTAGGCCAAAGGCCGAAGCACTAGCATCTCATGGGGTACTCAGACTTCTCCCAGGCCTGGTCCTTCGTGCGGGTACCTCACACTTAGTTCCAACCAATGGTTTGTTGTTGCATCCTACCAATAGCTTTGCTTTCCATGCTCCTAAAAAAATCAAAAATCGACAAAAATAATATAATACAAAAATAATATAATACAAAAATAATATAATACAAAAATAATAAAAAATAAAAATAAAAGAAAGCAGTAAAGATGGGTTGCCTCCCAACAAGCGCTTGATTTAACGTCGCGGCACGACCTGAATCACTTTCTACCTCCACTTTGAACTTATGAATTGGACCCCAAGTTTTGATTATGCTCTATGATCATGCTCATGGGGTGGTGAAACAAATCTGACTGACCCAATAAAACAATGTAGTATTCTGCACTTCTTGGCCTTTAGATGAGATGTGTATTCCCGACTTTATGGCAAGAAGAATTCCAGAGTGTAGGCTTCTTGTTCCTTATTCCTTGACTCCTCAAGTGGCTTGGATGACTCTACTTTCATATCATCATCCAAACACAATGTGGAAAAATACTTGGAGTGTGTACCAATGCGCTCAACTACATATACTTTAGGATTGTCAACATCCTCAACACTAATGACACTAGATTCAACTAAATACGTATCATCAATGTCCTTGGTTGGAGGAGTTTTTCTTCCCTCTAAGTGCAAAGGCTCAAATTCGAGCTCCCTTTTCCAAAAGCCTTGGCCTTCAAGAGCAAGTACCCACTCTGCCAAGTCTTGTCCATTAGCTTCATCTAGGTTTATGAGACAAGCTTATAGAGGATCCTTAATGTTCGACCCCGAAAATAGCCCCTTGTTCTGCAACAAGTGCAGCATGTTGTTCGTGAAGATTCCAATGTATAGATTGAAAGTGAAGGAAAATTGACTACACTTAAGAATTTTATATTTTCCTCCAACTACAATTGATAATACCGTTAATTCCCCGGCAACGACGCCAAAATTTGATCACGCTCAACTATGTCGAATAAAAGACTAAGCGGGCGTTGCAAATATAATCCGGGTATTTTGCCCAGAGTCGAATCCCATAGGGAACTAACGTATCAAATGTTGTTGTTAGATTACTAAATTTTCAATAATCAACTCTCTCAAAAGTTATGAATATCACTTGGTGGTGTTTTTACTACTACAGTTGAACGAAAATAATAAACTAAAGATTAACTAACAACGAAGTGTAAACAATTGTACTAAAGGTTTAAGGTTATGGTTTCCTCCGTTGATGAAATCCCTTCTTGTATATTTCCTATAATTTTGACTTAGTTGTCTCTATCAATCATGAACACTCCAGCTATCATAAATCTCTATCAAGTAATTATGATAATCTACTAGACGCACTCTCTCAAGTTACGCTAGCTAAATTGCATTACAGTTCACTTTAGATTGCACCTGAGGTATCGTTATCTCTAATCCAACCTCTAAACCCTCGGTTATGGATTTCACCTATACTCCGGGAATGATGTTGTTCAAACAACTACCTAAATATGCACTCTCTCTCAAGTAGATACATAATAAATAGGAACAGCTAATTGAGGGCCCTTCAATCAACTACAACAAGAACGTAGTTGAACAAATAGAGATTAACAACCAAGCAAAATTATATTAATATCACAATAAGTTCATCCCCAACGGGTTCCACCAAACCCTTAGATTAGAAAAGTTAGCTACTCATGCTGAAGAACAATGAAAACTCAAAAGAAATCATAATTCTCAAAATAAAGATAAAAGAAAGAGAATAGAAAAACTCTAATTGTTGCTTGTCTTCTCACACTTGTTCTTGCCTCCTTAGGTCGAATTTGTGTCCAAAATATGTCCAATCCCCACAAAATACCGTTTTCCATGTATATATACCAAGTAGGGTCGGGACCAAATAATTATACCTTCTCCTACGCGAAAAGGGACCTTTTTTCACGCCTGGTCGCTTGCGGCCGTGGCCAAACGCGGCGCGACCGCGGTCATTTACCATTACTCTGCTTCTGCCCGCGTCCAGGTCCGCGATCGCGGTTTCGACTCGTTTTTCATCCTGTTCCGTTCAGACTTTGGAAAAGCGTAAAACATGAAAGTTGTATCCCTTTGAGTTAGCTTTACAACCATATATTATATACCCCAAATGGAGTTCGGAGCAAAAAGTTATATCCATTTTACTAGAAAGTGCGCAATATGCCTATTCGAGTCTTCGTTCGTTCTTAACTATCAAATTTGACCCCCGAACACGATCCGGGCTTAATTTCTTGGGCTTTTACTCAGACTTCAAAGCTCCAAATCACTTGAATTTATTCCATAACATCTATATAGCTCGTAATCACTCCTACAAGGCATAAAACACACAATTAGTGCAAAACACGAGTGATTAAAGCTCAAACTCAATTAAAGTGTAGTAAATTAGAGTGTAATAAACGACTAAAATACGTAATTATATCCTATCATCAGTTATATTAAGAAATTCCCTATATAAGGGAGTAAAATATAACTTGTAAGGACACATTCGAACTACTATTGCAATACACTTACTTTTTGTGCATCTTACTGCTTTTCAATTATAAATTTAAATGCAATTATTAGCTTATTCTCTGGTTATCAGAAACCCGTGTTCTTCCTAAAATAACTTTGTCAAAGAATCCAATTCTTTGGTTAAACATCGGCCTTCTTGGCCCTAGCATGGGTCGTTACAAACCTTTAGGCCATTTCTTCAAAGGTTTCAATGGAACGCGCAAACAATTGTGAATATCATGTTAACGCTCATCTCGTGAGGGCCTCACCGAAATGTTTTTTAACAAAATGGAGGATACTTGTTCCTTGGTGAGATCATTACCTTTTACGGCAGTAATGTAGTGAGTCATATAGTCTTCGGGGTCGGTTTTACCATCGTATAATTTCAGATAGGGCGACATTTTAGATGTCTTTGGTATGGCATGTGGGCCGGCATCATCATTATACGGTTGCTTGACGAACCGACCGGCATCTCTCTTAGGCAAGAGCTTTGGGGCGCCCGGTATCTTATTGACCCTTTCTTGATGTTCTCTCATTTGGTCCCGAAGTGCTTTGTTCTCATTCTCTATTTCCTCCATCTTTTTCAGGATGGGTGCAAGAGTGTCGTCACCTGCACTTTTTGCGCCATTGTGAATATTACCTGTCGTTGGAGGAATTTTATCATACTGCTCATCCGCTGGTGGTATAACGCAAGTCCTCGTGTTTTCTGTAGCCGTGTCTCGAATAGGATTATGGAGGACGCTGGTTAGCGTGTCAGTTAGCCAAGCCTGAAGGAGCCTTTTTACTGTTGATAGTGTCTCCTCCGCAGCGGATGTAGAGGCTCCCTTACAAAGAGATTTGTGACGCTATAGTGAGGAGGGTGTGGCCCACCTCGCCTGGGGGAGGCATTGGGCGTTGCGTCCTCGTCCACTACTTCAGAGCTCTCATTGATGATATTCATGAGGTTGGTTGGGAGGTCACTCATTATTCTCGTTCTTTCTTCTTTGTTACAGGGTCATATTAGATCTGTGCATACAAATAAAGGGGATCATGTTGTTGCTTTCTCCTTTTTTTTACGTTAGCGGTCCGTGTTAGCTATAGATATAGAGAAAATTAAAATTTTAATTAGAAAATTCCTACAGACAACGCCAAATTGTTTGACCAAAAAGTATAACTTTCGGTTAACCTATTGTATTTATATAATGAAATGTTAAACCTAGTTAAATGATAATATCTCTAAATGCGGATCTTGAAGGTGTAGATAATGTGGGACAGATTTAGTGGGAGATTGACAATAACAAGCATTAAATATTCTAAAAAGGTATAAGTGATAATGGAGGAATTATTAGTAATAAATAACAATAAATGGCATTGAAGTAAATAAGAGGAGTTATTCATCCAAGGAAGAATGAATTAGACAATTGTTCCTCCCGACAATGATGAGTGATACATAAATTCTAGAATATTCGAACTATTCTCGAATCTAATGGAAAAAAATGGAATAATACCAATAAGAATCTTGATGTAAAGGTAATATTGTATCTTTGCTAGAGAGAGAATCTTTTTCCGAAATTTGTTCTTATCCCTGAATATTACATATATCTTTATCTTGATGAAAGGGTAATGTTTGTATCTTTGCTAGAGAGGGAATCTTTTTCCGAAATTTGTTCTTATCCCCTGAATATCACATATCTCTTTTTCTTATCTTTTGTCCTCCTTATATGGGACATATCCCTAGTAAACCCTAATAGTACGTGCATGGAGAATATTCTTTAGAATATTCCCCTCTATTATTCTATTGTAAAACCTAGCCGTTACAATTCTTTTCGTGGATCTCATACTCGACCATTGTAAGCGTCATGCTCCCGAGCTTGACGCTTCGCCATTTCCTAATCAACCTCGACTGATTCTTTTCTCAACACTTCCTTGCCATAAATGTTTCGTGGTAAATTTCTACCTATACAACTGTGATCGAAAGTGGGACTCTAAATTACACATAAGATTTAGGTAGATGTTCTTGAACTTGGGGATTGGTGTAATGGATTGGCAGTTAGGATAGACATATGCTAATTGCCTTGCTTGGTTATTATACGGGAATTATAAATACATTCTCGTTTATTTAACTCTATAGACATATAGGTGTTAGATAAGTAAGAGATCGTGTTAGCTTGAATAGGTAAGTAAGTGATTGACAGATTCTTGTGAGCAATATTACCTCTGTCAATCAATAAACCAGACAAATTAATTAGTCAATTCAACCGAAGAATACAATAGGATTGTTAGATAGCCCATAACCCTAGATCATTTTCATTACATTGATAACATAAAAATCTGCTCTTCGTTTTTTCAGAGTTCACTATTTTGTGTTTTCTTTATTTAATTAGTTTCGAATCAAATATTTGTAGGTTTAATTCTTCTTTAGATAATTAGGATAATCTAATTTAATTTGTTAATAGTTAATCACAAGTATCTCGTGGGTACGACATCCGACTTTTAATCGCTTTGTTACTTGACGATCGCGTATACTTACGTGTGCGTTTGGCCGCAACGCCAATGAATGTATAAAATAGTACCAAAAGTTATATCATGCTTCTTTTACGTTATACCTGAAGCCAAACGAGCACTTAGTGCATATAAATTTCTACGGAATAAATGTTTGTTTACATGTTTAATTTGAGTTTACAGGTCTGCCGTACTGTTATTGTCATTCATGCATATAGATCTCCTGAATCGCTTTCGAATTATCTTTACCAAAAAAGAAAAAGGTTCCGCAATTATCTGGACGATGTTGTTAGCTCATACTTAAGTACACGATTGAAATTAAAAATTCAATAAATAGCCCTTCTCTTTTAATTTGTTTATTCTGGATGTGGTTCAAGTTTCTCTACAATTTGTTTAATTTGTCTATCAATTTGTACATTTGTTGGACAAAGGGAAAATATGTATTTAATGAGATGCATCAAACATAGTCCAATATTTTCCTATTCGGGGCAGATTCTAATGGCAGCTTCAACTGCACTTTCTTTTTTGCTTTCTTCTATTTCTGTTTTGGTTTGAATTATGAAACTGGTAAAATTTTATGAGTGAGAATCGAGGGAATGGTTAACCAATTGTTCACGCCAACAGAAAATTAATACTATTATTTTTTCACTACATATATTATTTTTGGTACATTATTTTTTATGGTATGTGGGGTCGGTAACATTTAATAATAACACGTCGTAGTTGGAGGGCGGCGGGTGACTTCAGACTGCCGTCATGTTCCATCTTCTCCTACAGTTTTAATTCTCGATCTTTGGGCTACTTTTGCTTTCTACTTCACTCAAGTTTTTTTTTTTTTTTTTTTTTTGTGAATTAAAGCTGGGCTCTATTACTATTTGAAAGAAAGATAAACAGAAAAATAGTTAAAGAAAGTCAACTGTTTTCACTGGTGTCGGAAGCCAAATCCAAGTAACGGAATAAACCAAGATAACGCTTGATGTATTAATTGGTGAAGTTGAGTCGATAGGTTAGGTGATAGAAACATTTCAAGACTTAATTTCATTTGATTTCAATATATGCAGGATACTGCTCCCTCAAGCTCAACGTCTTCCAAATAATTCTTTCAGGAAATGTTGGAGTACACTCCTCCTTAAAATAGAGATAATTACATTCATGATTTTGAATTGAATTTAAGTTAATAAAAGTGCAAATATTATTTTACATAATCGGTGCATTTTAACTTATTATGGTAGATTAGTAATTATTTTCCTCAAGTTACTACTCCTTTATTTGTAAGTATGTTATAACCAATTAAACTGAATGTCTATACATAATTTTTTAGCAATGTGCATAGACGTTGAAAATTTTGAAGTAGATATAGAATATCCTTTTTGCTTCAGCAGAAACAAATGAGTCTAAATATGAACATCCAAAACTTGTAAAGTATATACTTAACTCAAGCAAAAAAAAATGTGAAGAAATTACGCTGTGAAAACGTTTGGCAAGCCTATACAGGGGTTGCTGAGAGCCAAAAAGAAAAACTTAAATCTATAATCCTAAAAAAGTCCGTTAACTAGAAAGAATTTATGTTGAAGGACGGTCTTAGTGTAACTAGTAAAGTTGGTATCATTCAGGAGGACATGAATTCGAGCAATAAAAATAGTCTTTTTTTGAAATGCATACGTCTGATAGATTATCTTTGTGGTCATGTACTTCTTCGAACCCGCATATAACGGAAACTTATCGCACCATTTTTTATTTTTTTATTTTACAGGAAGAGTTTAATTTGTCTAATATAATACATATAATTGGGGGGAATGAGGAGAAAGGAAAAGCATAAAAGTCCAACGTTCAATTTCAAGCAACCAAAAAGAGAGGAGGATTAGAAGAGATAATTTGGCTTTTTATGGTAACTACATGCTGTGAAGCCTAAGTAGCCAACCCACCAAAGGCCACAATTGACAAAGGTGAAAAGATGGCACTTACACACAACTACTACGAGTAAGTAAGTAAGTAGGCGTAGCATGCAGATTGACGAGATGATTTGATATAAAGCCTGCCTGCTGATATTTATAAATTGGAGTACTGCTTTTTGGTATATCAAAATCCGAGCATGACGCGTCATTTAGATCTTAGAGAGAGCATCCATCTGTTTCTCTTCTTATTCGTTGATAGTGAGTGATGGATGGGATTGATGATGAGATTCATGCATGTAACGAATCATTTCTTCTGTTGATTTTCTACTCTCCTCAACCTAATTCCCATTTTTTTTAAGCACTTACATTTTCTCACCTATATATTCTCATTCTCATATAATTAACAACAATCATTTATTTTGAAACGAAGAAACAACAAGTATATTTAAACCGGAAAAAAAATTACATGGAAAGCAGGAACTAGATTATAAACCCAAAATAGAAGAATTAAAAACTTCAATGAGAGAACAGCAGCAATTGTATCCCAGAAAATATTCTACTTTTACGGAAACCATATCTGGGGTTTGGATATCATCATTAGGATCTCAATGTAGCTTTATTCTTTTGGCTTATATGCTTTTTGTTCGTTAGCTTCAATTTAAGCTCATACCACTTCCTTTGTAAATGGCGGAGCTCTGTCACTATTTCATGACTCATTAAATTGTTAAAGTTTCTTTTTACTTAATTATATTTTTAAACTCTGTGCTTTTACATGGGGATTTGATCATTCTTTCTTTAATGGAACAAGAACACGAACCATGCATTTTCGTTTATGTAATGGATGATGATGAGATTAAAATACTACGTACTACTAAGTATTAATATTTTTGTCTTTTGATTAAGCGCAAAAGTTTACTAAGAGGTATGAACATATAAAAAATAAATACATGAGACAGTTACGAAGGTTCAACATATAATTTGTATACAAAAATATAATTATCTCGTTACACAATATAAATTTTCGGTTAAAAGATACTAGTTGACACTCCTTGGATACATGTATTTCCGTTCCTAATTTTGATACCGTATAATTAGATGTATGTTATCACTTTAAAACTTTTTAAAAAATATTTACTGTTATTTACTTAATTAGACGTTCCACAAATTTTGTAGCTGTTTGGATGTGCTAGCATTTTATTCACGGATTGTCCCGGTTCGATCACCTGTTTCAGACTTTAACTTTGTCATTATATTGTCAACAGATGCTTGGATCATTCAATTCACCACATGAAAAGTTAAGATTATTATTTTATGACCTGAAATATTGCCAATAGATTGGCCCTTTTTATTTTCATATTATAAGCACCAATGAACAGAAAAATCAGGAAGAGTAAGTGGAGAGTAGGAAAAAGAGTGACAGGGGGAGGTTTGGATGGATTTTTAACCTTTGTCTCTGTGAAATTCGATTATTTTTTTAATCTTGTACTGTGCTGACACAAAAGATATGAAACAGCTTTATCGATCCATGGTAAAATCTCCTTTTTACTCAACTCTCTCATCTTACTATTCTGTAATCTTTCTCTCGTTTTCTACCAAAAGGACCTCCCATTTTAAACTACTTTCTGTTCCTTCCCTTTCATTTTCTTCACTGACAGAGGAATACCTGCACATTTCCTCACGCACGCACGCATACTCTAAACAGAACACCTCCTACGCTCTCCCTACAGCCAGAGCCCACTCCTCACAAGAATACAAATACTTACTAGTACTATATGATTATTAGTATATTGTTATGAATCAATAAGTCACATCTATTTCATATTTATTTACTGATCTCATGTGAGGATTATACTTACGACCTCCTATGAAAATAATTTATATCTAAAAGAATATTTATTAAAATGTTAAGTAAATTAAAATTATTAACGGTCAAATTATAATGTTATCCGAGTGTGTAAGTTTGTAAGAGATGTAGTTTGGTACAATATTGGGATATCACATAGATTAGTTATCTCACCATCTATTAGGGACAACTAATCTCGCTATTTAATATAAAGTTACTAGTATTCTTAATTAACTAATTTCTTAAACTAATATGAGATAAAATTAATCTTAAACTTAATTCCTAAATTATTATTGTTATTCCATGTACCAACTACCCTAGGATAGTTATACATTGTGAACGTACTAAAGTTAAATTAATCTACAAAAAGGTTACATCATCCTCTTTTCCCCCTACCCATACCCATGAGCTAGTTATCACAACTCACAAGCCTACTTAAATTGGCCTCTTTTTCCCTCTCTCATTTCTCTGTCTAGGCTTATCGATATGATAATAAGGGCCGTAGTAGAGTAGAGTACAGAGAGATGATCAGAGAAACAGAAGAGGACAGGGCAGTTGCACAGATTTTTCCAGCGACATCATCCATCCTTATGATTTCCCCCTAATCTTTCAGCAAATCCCATGAACATCCAGCCCCTCTATATTATAACCCCACTACTCATTTTCCATTTCACAACGTCAACTTCTTCTAGCAAGTCTCAAACAATATGCTCTAGCTATTTTCCTAGTTTCTTGTTGTATTCTCTTCTGTTAGCTAGTCATTAATTCCTCTTTTTCAATGGAAAACTACCAGCATTTCGACTGCAGTGATGGGAATTTGCCCCCTGGTTTTAGGTTCCATCCAACTGATGAAGAACTCATCACTTACTACCTACTGAAGAAGGTTCTTGACGGAAACTTTACTGCTCGAGCCATTGCTGAAGTTGACCTCAACAAATGCGAGCCCTGGGAGCTGCCTGGTATGCTAATTTGGCCACACAAATTAGTTCATTGTTTGCAAATACTATAGTTTTCTGTTCCTAAATAACGACTGAGCTGTCAGTATTTGCATTTGGCTGACTTCAGTAGTATTTAAAATACTTGTGTAATGTTGATTTGTTTGAGTAGTCTTCAAGTGAAATAGCCATTTTTTCCACTCAAAAATTTTACCTTTTTGAGGTGAATTTTTTTTGAGACACAACTTCTACGTTAAAATGTTTTTTTTTATTCTCAATTTCTACCAAATATTTCCAAGGTTTCAAAAGATCACACCTTCCCTCTTGGTTATTTACTTAAGGGTTGAATTTTATGTCATCTTTGTTGTATTTTATATTGCAGGGAAAGCCAAGATGGGAGAAAAAGAGTGGTACTTTTTCAGCCTACGTGATCGGAAGTATCCTACGGGGCTGAGAACAAACAGAGCTACTGAAGCTGGTTACTGGAAAGCTACAGGGAAAGACAGGGAGATTTACAGCTCAAAGACTTGTGCACTTGTGGGCATGAAGAAAACCCTAGTTTTCTACCGAGGTAGGGCTCCTAAAGGAGAGAAGAGCAACTGGGTTATGCATGAATATCGCCTTGACGGCAAATTTGCCTATCACTACATCTCAAGAAGTTCCAAGGTACGTACTAGTACTCTAATAATGTGTATTTTTTACGAAATATATATTTATGGTGTCTTTAATTTGTTGGTTCAAGCACATTAAGAGTGGTTGAAGAAATAGGTGTTTTCTACCTATAGCTAGTTAGTGCTCTAAGGGAACGTTTACAAGTACATTGTGTCTTTGATCCAAAATACCAAACCAAATGTATTTTAACTCCTACAACTATATGTATACTAATATTTTAAGTTACTCATACTTTTTGATAATAAGAGAAATTTACTGGACATATATTCTGTGCAGAGATATCATTGATATCACTGCTAAGATGCAGAGATTTTAAGCAGAAAAGATCTGTGAAACTTCGTTTTCGATGTCTCAGTTGCTCGCGTAATTTCACTGTAACTCAATGATGATAAAGTTGGACGTCGTAATCTGAAAAAGAGAACATAATAAAGCAAGAGAAGAATTTGCCTTCATTAAACTGTCATGTTACGTTGATCGCGATTTAATGTATTTCTCGAGCTTATTTTGTAGCCTTGTCAAGGAGTAGCATGCAGTGCTTACGTCGAATCAGTCCATTCGATTTTGACTTTTAACGTTATGACATTACTTTCTGTTTTACATCTATTTTTCAATGTAATGATGAACTTTTTACAAAAGATTTCCGATTTTCTTCTACAGGACGAGTGGGTAATTTCAAGGGTTTTTCAGAAGAATGGCTCCACTGTCGGTGGCAATTCAAATGGTGGCAAGAAAAGGTTAAGTTCCAGTATCAACATGTATCAGGAAGTAAGTTCTCCGTCCTCTGTTTCTCAGCTTCCTCCGCTCCTTGACTCCTCTCCCTACAGCAACACTGCCACTTCTGCTGTCATTAATGCTGATCATGAGAGCTTCAAGAAAGAGCACGTGCCCTGTTTCTCCACATCTGCTACACACAGTTTCGACCCAAGTTCTGTCTTTGACATTTCGTCGAACACTCTGCATGCACTGCCAGCTCCTAGTTTCAGTGCCATTCTTGACTCTTCCACTAATTTTACCCACTACACAAGGAACTCAACTTTTCCCTGCTTAAGGTCCCTCCATGAAAACCTGCAGCTTCCGTTATTTTCCAGTGGAGCTCCGGCCATACACGGCGGTTTTTCTGCTTCAATGGGCAATTGGCCGGTGCCGGAGACTCAGAAAGTTGAACAGTCTGAACTTGATTGTATGTGGAGTTACTGAATGGATATGCATTTAGGTGTTTAACTTTATTTAACTGTGATGTTCTATTTTATTAGTACTTGATTAGTAAGTTAATTAGTTTTAATGTTCTGAAGTTTTTCCTTTTGGTTGGGCAAGGAATGTACTGTGGGGCAGCTTTAGTAGATTGTCACGTTGTTGTAAACGTTCGGCGTAATTTAATGCATGTATTATTTTACTGTCTTTTCGTACGTACTACATTTGAGGTCCAAATTGCTCAGAACTTCAGACTATCATTGAGAAGAGATAGTGACTTTATTAATTAAATTTAACTTATCCTTTTGCTATTTTTAATTTGCTTATGAGTCTTCTTTTGATCCTTTATCCTTCGACATAATGTTAATCAAAAAATGTTATTGGATGCTAACGAAAAATAATTTTCAGAAAGAGAAAAAGTAGAAAATTCAGAAACAATCAAACAATGAACGGTTAAACGAAGCTCCACTGAGCTTACATGGAGTAGTTCATTAACCCTTATAGTCCATCATGTAATCATTTTTACTCATTTTTTTAAATAAATCATGTTTTATCTTACTTTTATATGCTTTCCTTGCTCCCTCTATTATTATGGCTTTAGGGATGGTTTGGTATTAGGGAATATAGTGTATGTATTAACTTTGGTATTATTAACCTATTAATTATTTGGTGTTAGTATTTTTCAATCTTTTTTTAGTTCTCAATCTATTTAACTAATACTTATATTAATTATACACCTTAACTATTTATGGAGGACTATTTTTATACGTAGCAAACAATGGCAATAGCATTATCATGGTATTCATTACTATTCTATACACTTAGCAAACGACCCTTACTACTAGCCCTTTTTGAAAATGTAGAACTACTTATTCTCTTCTCTCCACAAATTTTCTATTACTATATATGAACGAACTATTAATCTGCTTGTTACTGTAGAACACCGTAAAACATTAAGATTATAACAGTTAGATATTTGAAATGTTGACGGACTTGGAAAGCAAATGGTTTACGTTCAAGTTTTTCTATTTTAATTTGAAAAGCTCTCATCCATAACACGATTAATCTAATACACCTTTTTCTTATTCAATTACATAAATTAAAGCCGAAGTCTTTTTCTTAAACTATTAAAATACAAAAGTGATAGTAAATATATCCTACGCATGTGTAAATTGATTCGTTGACTTATAACATACTCATATGCATCGTTAAATATTCAAAACAAAACGTCTCGACATATATCAATTAATCTGTTATAATTGATTCATCGACTTATAACCTAGTGATGAAATTAATTAACTCTGTTATAATACAACTAATAAATACAGTATCATATATTATAACATGCTATATATGTAGTTAAAGCAGCACGAAGTGTGTGTATTATATATATACACACTAACATATACTATAACAAGTTATATATATATGTTATAGTATTATAGTGGAGTGTCTGTGCGCGCGCGTACACACTAACATATACTATAACAAGTTATATATATATGTTATAGTATTATAGTGGAGTGTCTGTGCGCGCGCGCACACATATATATATATATATATGGGTTTATCAATTCAGTAATTATTCGTACGTAGTAATGTATAAGATTGATCATCAATTACGATATAGTTTATGCGTGTGTATGAAATTACTCATAAACTTAAATATAACTTAAAAAATAACTTTACGTAGATGCTATTATAATCTATTAAGATTAATTACCTAGTTAATAATTATTTATAATAATTTTAGTTAAATAAAATAAATATTTATAGCTAATAATAATTTTTTTAAAGCTTAGAATATTTAAAAACCAAAAAAATTAACTTTTTTTTTTTAAAATAGCGACCAACTTTGGTCCCTTTTCCTAATAATTGATTAATTTATTTTAATTTTCAAAGTATATCTATTCTGTTTATTAACTAAAATTTATGAGTTTTCAGGAAAAGAAGTTGGGGCGTCCACTGAAGAAAGATCAGTTATTCAAGGAGACTCATATTGTCAAGAAGAAGAAAGAGACGGATCAAGAAAGGTGGGTCGAGGGCCAAGCCTCGACTGTACATGTAAGTTTTCACTTTTCATTAAGTATTTTGATTTACGTTTATATAAATTTTGAAATACTAATTCAATGTAATTTTTCTTATATGGTCGTTTCACAGCTGACGTGGAGGAATTCATATGTTGTCAGCAACCTAATGAGTCGGGTGAGGCAATCCAACATTCGGATGATGATGCTGAAAGAATATGGATGGAGGTTGCTGGCGGTGCAAAATGGGGAAGGTATACGGGCTTCCTACTAAGAAATTCCATTGCTATCACTGTGGAATGCAAGGAATAGGGACTTCCTCGCAAGGCGAGCAACTTGATGGGGAGACTGTGACAAAGCTCACAACCGAGCTAGAAGCGGCCAAGGAAAGAGAAAAGCTTAGAGATGCTCAGTACGTTGGCATGCAAGCTCGATACCTTGGCATGCAAGCTCAGCTCAAAGCTCTCCTAGCTTCTGGAGCTTTTCTGATTCCTCGGTCTCGTGAGTCATCGCTAGAGGCTCAACTTGAACGTGCGTGTTCCTTCAGTCCTCCCCGTGCTCGTTCCTCCCGTCCTCCCTCTGATCATTCTTCTCGTCCTCCACAAAATGACCCTTCTCATTACCGTCTTGTTAATGAATATTCATCAGACGGTGATGATAATGATGTTGAACAAAACAATCCTTGAGTACTTTTATATACTTTGAAGTAGATAATAAAACCGGTTTTCGAGTGGGCTTGTAATAAGCGTTAACTTAGTTTTGTTAGTTTAATGTGTTAGTTCTATTGAACTTTATACTTTGTTGGTTTTAATGTTGTTGTTGTGTTGTTGTTGGTATTGTTGTTGTTGTTGCTTGTAATAGGGAATTTGGTATGCTGGCAGGTGGTGTAGCTGCCAAAACAGGCAGTTTCTGCCAAAATTATACACAGAAAAGCGCCCAACTTTTGTCGCTTTTCTATTTTAAAAAAATAGTTTTTGGGCCATAGCGACCAAGATTGGTCGCTAATTAACTCAGATTTCCTAAAAAGCGACAAACGTTGATCGCAATTCTATTTAAAAAAATTGGCAATTAGCGACCAATTTTGGTTGCTTATTTTAATATTAAAAAAATTAATTCTTGAAATTAGCGACCAATTTTGGTCGCTTATGTTTAAAAAAAAATTTAAAAAAAATGACCAACTTTGGTCGCTATTTTCCAGATTTTAAAATATAATATTTGATTTAGCGATCAAAGTTGGTCGCTATATTTTGAAATATAAAAAAAACGTAATTTAAATATAGACCAACTTTGATCGCTAAATTTATATTATTAAAATATTAAAGCGACCAAAATTGGTCGGTATATTGTTTACTCGGAATATTTGGTCCTTTAAAAAATTGACTAAAAGCGATCAAACTGACTTGATCGCTTTTTGGCTTGTAAGCGACCAACTTTTATCGGTTTTTGTGATCAATCTTTACCGAATTTCTAATAGTAACGGTATAAATAAGAATAATACTGTTGTGGCTTCTGTTATCTGTATACTTTTGATTTTAGCAAAGTTCCAGGAGTTAATAATAAAGTGTTGTGATTGCGAAAGTTTGGTCAATATTTAGAGAAATGTATAGCAGACAATTGCTAACCCGATATTTAACCGCTCGATATCTTTTCGATTTCGAGAATCAATAAACCAAACAATTAAATGTAAATATTCACCCGATCCCACTGATCATTATAACTTCTTCTTAATCTTAATATAACGCACCAAAATGATTTTAGGCTTAGTGGTTCAGTAAATACTCAACCTAAAAGAGGTCAAAAGTGGTTCAATGCATATCATTACATAAATATAACTAATAAAAAAAGATAAAACTTTTAATTTGGGATGCATTCGTTATTACTATGTGATTCTTTTAGGCACGATAAGTTTCATAACAAAACTGCAAATATGCCGTGGCTAAAGTTACGAATACAGACAAATTCATACCTGCTAGAGAACAGTTTGGTGATTAATAAACTATTAATGGATTTCAGTAAGTAATTGTACGTTGTTTTTTTTTCAAACAATAGTTGTTTCGTGATTGAAATGACGTTTTTTACCCTTCACGTTGGAGTTTGTAAAAAATGGAAGGCAAGATATGATTATACGCATGGATTGTAGCGTAGGTGAGGAAATAAGGGAAGGCAAAAGTCAAAACACAAAAAAGTAAGGCTAGGATTTGCCATAGGTAGGAAACTTATAATCATGAATGGGGATCTCTATTCAGTGCGCTGTTCGTTTGTTCTTGTCAATACGTGACCTCTCAAAGTTTCCCTCTTGTTTCAACTGGGATATATATACTGCTACATAAAATATCACTTTTCCATGTTTCATTTTATATGTCGTTATTTTTAAATGGTTTAAAAAAGAATAAGAAGTAATCTTTTTTATTTTTAAAATAATTTAATTTTAAATTTGTGGTTTTATAATAATCATACCAAAGGTATATAACATGCTTAAAATGACTAGTTTCACAAATTTTTCCTTCCACCTTAAACACGCATTTAATCAAACAAAATAACACAAAAACAGAATCAATAATTGTGATAAATATGATCTTTCCCCCTAACTAAAGGTTTCGTATTAGAACCTTGAGAATAAAAGTAATTAATTATACGCTATTCAAATTAAAATTAATCATGTTAGTGAGTAATGAATAGGAGTATCATCTGATTAATTATGAAAAGGTTCACGTAAAACGGAGGGGGGTAATCGGGAATATATGGGGTCTCCATTCAGGTTGCGCTGTTCATTTGCTCTTGTCATTTAGTGACCTCTCAAATTTTCCTTGCCTTGTTTTACGTGTATAAAATATACATAAACTATTCGCTTGTCCATTGAGTTGTGAACTCAGAACTGGGAAACCAGATAGGACGTGGCATTTAACGTGTCACCATAGACACTGTTGCAAAGTGAGAAGGCTGCAGCGTAGCCAGCTATCAAAGATCGAGTTTATCTTGTACACGTCACTTTGTAACAATATCTAAATGCACGGAATAGAAAGCAGAATGGATGAAGTTAACAAACTTTTAAATTCTATGTTCTGTTTCTTAAAAGGAAGAATTGAGACTCTTTCGGTACTTGTCCCACGTAAAACTTCTCAGAACTTATGTGTGAAGTTTAGTTGTGACGATCCAAAAAGTTATTTTAAGTAATTTTAGTTAAATTTATATTCTGAGGCTCCGAAAGCTTTCATTAATCTCACCTCGATATGTGTGCGCACCCCGGGTGTGTAGCCGGGAAGTCTATATGTTGAAATTTGATGAAAATGAAATTTTATGATAATTAAATGAATAAAGTTGACTTTGGGCAACATTTTTGGTAAACGGACCCGGACCCGTGATTTGACGGTCCCGGAGGGTCCGTAGGAAAATATGGGACTTGGGCGTATGCCCGGAATCAAATTCCGAGGTCCCAAGCCCGAGAAATGAATTTTTAAAGAAAATTATTTTCTGAAAATAATAAAGGATTTTAAAAATGAATAATTATGTGAAAACCGTGTTACCAGGCCCGTATTATGGTTCCGAAGCCCGGAACAGGTTTATTATATGTTATGTGACTTATCTGTGAAGTTTGGCGTAAAACGGACTTGGAATGACATGATTCGGATTAAAATCGGAATAATTAAGCTTTGTGAAGTTTTAAGAAAATTCTAAGAGTTTTGAGGTTTAATTCGATGATTTTGATGATATCTTGGTGATTTGAATGCTTGAATAAGTCTGTAGGATGTTTTGGGAGTCGTGTGTGTTTTTGGTTTGGAGACCAGAGGGCTCGGGTGAGTTTCGGGTAGCTAACGGGGTGCTAAAGAGTCAAAAATCTGGTGTTTTGGACTGGTTTCTAGTGTTTTCCTTCTCTGCGATCGCAGCTTTTGATCCGCGATCGCATAGGCTTAGGTGAAGGGATAGTTGGGTTGCACTATGCGATCGCATCTTGTTCTCCGCGATCGCATAGTGTGTCAGTGGAGTCGGGTGAGGGCGAGGTAGTATCTCATTGCGATCGCATAGTTTCGTCTGCGATCGCAGACGTCTAGCCAGGTCTCTTCCGCGATCGCATCCCTTCGACCCGCGATCGCATAGAGTGATGTCCCAGTGTTCCGCGATCGCATAGGATTAGCTAAGCTCTACTCCGTGATCGCAACTCCTCTTGTGCGATCGCAAAAGGTAGTTTCGCCCAGCTAATTAAAAGGCCAAAAACAGAATACTCTACACGGGATTTCACATTTTTTCACCTTCTCCTTCTTCTCCAACCTCCATTGAAGACCTCCAAGACAATTCTTCCTCCATAGCCTCTTGGGTAAGCTTCCTAACATCGATTTCTCCCATTTTACTTCCATAATCACTAGAAATCTAGGCCTAAAATCATAAAATCAAGTAGAAATTAGAGGTTTTAGATAGAGTTAGGTTTTTGAGAAATTTGGGTGATTCAACCTCAATTTGGGGTCAGATCTTGAAACAAATCCTATATTTGAACTCGTGGGGTTATGGGTGATCGGGTTTTGGTCCGAACCTCGAGTTTGGACCAAGCGGGCCCGGAATCGAATTTTGGTATTTTTAGAAGAATGCTAGAAATTGAATATCTAGGCTATGAGATTGTGTTATTGAGTATTTATTGATATTATTGAATTAATCATGCCTAGATATCGTTGTTTCGGAGTCGGATTATAAAGAAAAGACGGTCTTAGAGGGTTGATTGCTATACTTTGGACCGAGGTAAGTGTCTTGCCTAACTTTGGTGTGGGATTAGGTATTGTATGTTATGTGTTATGTGTTATGTGTTTATCATGTTCAATGTATAGGTGAGGTGACGAGTACCTATACATTGTGAGTCAAGCATGCCCGTGAGTCTATTTTGATAAAAAATCAGTTATTTCTTCAATGTTCATCATACTATGTAATTGCATCTACTTAAGAAGTTGATTGTGGTTGATGTACTGGTTGTAGAGATTATGAAATGTTGGTTCAATTGAGGATCCAAGTATACAGTATATATATTGAGTTGTTTGGTTATAGCTGAGACCCTTGTCAAACATTTATTGAGATATTGACGGATATTCTCCCCTTGCCGGGTGATTTGAACTGTATTTTTCCCACTATGCTGCATTCCTTACCATACACATTGTCTTGCATTGGTGAGGAACAGTGTAAAGCACGAAGGGTGATGCCGTGCCATATTTTTACATTGATTACATCATGTCATGCATAGTGAGGAAGAGAGTAAAAGCACGAAGGGTGATGTCGTGCCATGTTTACATTTATTGAAAGCACGAAGGTTAATGCCGTGCCATGACTACACTGATTACAACATACATTGCATTGGTGAGGAAGAGAGTAAAAGCAAGAAGGGTGATGCCGTCCCATGTTTACATTTATTGAAAGCACGAAGGTTAATGTCGTGCCATGATTACATTGATTACAACATACATTGCATTGGTGAGGAAGAGAGTAAAAGCACGAAGGGTGATGTCGTGCCATTGTTATCATTCAGACATGTCATTCATACCTTATCAGTTTTCGGTAAATTATTTCTTTTCTTACTTGATGTTAATTAACTGCTCTATCTTATTGTTTCTCCCTTTATCTGCTCCCGTTCCCCGTATATGACTGTTATTCTTCCTTACTTTGTTATCTGTATTTTGTGTTGTAGAATAGGACAGGTGAACGTTATTTGCTAAGTCTAGCCTCGTCACTACTTCGGCCGAGGTTAGGCTCGGCACTTACTCAATACATGTGGCCGGTTGTACTGATACTGCACCGCACTTCTCTATGTTGTGCAGATCTCGCTTCCGGACCCCGTGGACCGCTCTGAGGGAGTCACCTTCAGTCCACATCGAGCTTCAAGGTATACCACTGGCGTTCGTGGGCCCTGGAGTCGCTCCTGCTATTAGTATCCTATTGTCTTATTTCTCCTTCTGTTCTAAAGACAATACTGTATTTCCTTTCAGACTTGTATTTAGTATTCTTATAGACAATCCGTGAGGTTGTGACACCTCGGTTTTGGGATTTTGCGATGTTGTTATCTTTATCATTTCATTATACGTTTTTCGGAGTATTATTACATTTCTGCTGTAAAACTTTTGAAGTGGTTCTGGTTATTTCAGTTAAAGGTTTGAAAGATAATTGCTTTATTACTATCAAGTTGTTTTAAAAATGTCAAGGTGTGGTGTGCGTTGGCTTGTCTAGCGGGTTCAACGTTAGACGCGATCACGACCTGAAAGGTGGGATTTCGGGTCGTGACATTAGTTCCGTAAGACTTACGTCTCGGCCATAGGGGCTTACGCCCTGGATACGTCCAACGCTCAGCGTACTGGGCCCGCCTAATAGAACTTTATGCAATTGTGTGTAACTAACCTTATAAATCCTCAAATTTTCTTAATAAACCGTTAACTATTCAAAATTACTTTTTTCTTAATCATTAATCATTAAGTTGAGAGTATTTTATGTCATAATTATAAAAAATCATCGCATGTTATCCACTATGACTGTTGTGGTAGTAAATTTTAAATAATTTTTTATTTAAAAGTATTTATTTATTAACTTTTGTTATGTCTTTATTATATAATAGTCCATAATTTTTTATAATTATTTTCCTAAATATTATTTTTGCATGTTTATGAGATACAATACTTATTAATTTAACAGCCTAGTATTAGCTAGTAACTATTTACAAATAATTAGTTATCATGGTATAGAATGGTGAATTATGTGTCACTTTATTAACTTGTTGAAACTTAAAAATAAATGATGCTAGAGAATCATATTTAAATTGTGAATGATGTTTTACATATATTCTCTTTCAAATAGAATGCATATTAAATAAAAGGAGTATTTAAAAAAATATCAAATTATAATATCGTAATTCTTTCAAGATTCATTACTTCTTAAGAGATACATATAAAAATTCGCATCGAATACATTACATTTGAAGTGTGAGTTGTAACGACATTACAACTAATTTGCATATTATGATATATGTTATACTTTTCGTATTATCCGTCGTTGAATTATAATTTATAAAAAAAATTAAATAGATTACTTGTTATAATTTTGTGATTTTAATGTAATTTTTATAATTATTTTTTATTTTATACTATCTTAAAATATATTCTTGAAATTACTAAAAGTTAAAGATCTGTGGGACTTACGCCCTATGTGTCATAGCTTACGCCTCGGCTTGTTAAAGATAAAACGTCGCGCCTCACGCCACCGCCTTTTAAAACATTAATTCTATGCAGGAGTAAAAATTATATCAGGTACAAATAATTTTCTGATAAATATTACGTAGTAATATCTAATAATTTCCCCCTGGTAATATCTAATAATTAACCTCTTAAAAATAGTACTCCCTCCGTTTCAATTTATGTGAATTTATTTGACTGGACGAAGTTTAAGAAAAAATAAAGACTTTTAGAATTTGTGGTCCTAAACAAGTCAAAAATGGGTCAAGAATATTTCTGTGATTATAAAAGCTTCTCGTTAAGGGTATAATTAAAAGTTTAAGTTAAATTATTTCTAAATTTAGAAAGAGATTATTCTTTTTGGAACAGATAACAAATGGAATACTAATTAATAACCGTGATGGGTCGAATTATATTAATAGTGTATATAATTTAAGTTGGTAGTTAATGGAGTTTTAGTTTATTATTTTCCTTTTTTTCGTATTTAATTTATTATTTTCCTAAAGCACGCACTACAGTGTTTTCATTTTGAATTTCTCTTTTTGTTTCGACTTAAAACATTCTAAAAATTGACCTTGTAACATTTTCAAACCGTAGTACCTTATCACTATAAAACGAAACTCCGCAATACTGCTAATTGGATCTTTATCCAACTCCCTTCCATTTTCTAATCTCTCCATTTTTTCCAAGTTACCACTTAAATTGGAGACACTTGACATAATTTAAGAACTCATAAATAAGATTTAATTGAATAAAATAAAGTCCCAATTAAAATATTTAATTCTTTCTTTTATTCATTCTCAAATAATATCTTTTACAATCCCATAATTATAGCTAACATTATCTATAATTCCTTCTCTCATTTTTGTAGTAATTTTCTTTGTGTGCGTTAATTTTTTTTTCAATTCTATAAAATCTTTCATGTTAAGAAGTTTAGCTCAAAGTAATAATATAAAACAAGAAAATAGATAATAATGTAGAGCGCAAAAGATGAGAGCTTCTTATTAATTTTCAAGTGTTTCAAGTGTGTACAATATCACTTATTATCCTCTATTTATAGTATTACATAGATATATACAAAAAAATATCATAAACATGACATTAAACATTTGAGATCATGGAGGAAGATCATGGAGAGGTTATGGAGGTAAGGGAGTTACAACCATGAGTATTGGAGTAGTGGGAGTTATGGAAGTAATGGAGAAGAGTAGTGGGTGTTATAGGAGTTATGGACATCCACCATATACTAATATTTCATAACACTCCCCCTTGAATGTCCATTGATAATGTGCCTCGTTAAAACCTTACTAGGAAAAAAACCTGTGGGAAAAAATCTTAGTGAAGAAAAAAGAGTACACAGATTTTGTAATACGCATTGTTTGCTGCCTCGTTAAAAACCTTGCTAGGAAAACCAGTGGGATAAAACCTCAGCTAAGGAAAAAAAAGTGCAACGCGTATCTTACTCCCCCTACTGAAACTTCACTTTATTTCTCGGAGACGATGACTTCCAAGCTTGTATAACAACTTCTCTAATATTGAGATCGGCAATGCCTTGTGGAAAAGTTTATCAAATTATCACTTGAACGAATTTGTTGAACATCAATTTCATCATTCTGTTGAAGATTGTGTCTGACAAAGATCTTTGATGAAATATATGATTTATTGTGTCTCCTTCAATATATCCTTCTTTCAATTGAGCTATGCATGCATCATCGTCTTCAATGTAATTGGAATCTTGTTGAATATCATAATACGACAGTACCCTCACAGACAAATAGATTATCTGAACTACGAACTGTGCCATGTATTTATATAACCAACAAAACCTTGACTATATTTGTTATTATAATAAACAAATCTATATCAATGATTCATTTTGCAATATAACATTAATCGTATTTCAATATATCAACGTAGTACTAAAACTATATCTTGCTAGAATATTGTTATACTTATGGTTTTAGCAAGATACATTAGTGCGCTAATTGCACTAGATACAAAAGCAAATTATGTACGCCATGATTGGTCTAATCCACATAAGAATTTGATGAAGCTTTATTTAATAAGTTTCTTGGGAACCTTACTAAGCTTCAGAACAATGTACATTATACACATATCAAGTTTTTCATGTATTGCCAAATTAAAACCTGAAAACGATTTCATTCACCACATGAGAACATATCTCAAAGTAATTAATTCCAGAATATCCGTCCAACTTCATATTTTTTTGGTGAAGTCAATTTTCATTGTGCATTTTTCATTTGTCCAATCATTTATCTGTCCAAATTTCATGACAGATTTAAGCTCAAGATCCTCATCAATATTAATAATAGTGAGCGCTATATTATATCAACAATATCATCGATGATCATTTTACATTGGTTCCATCATCAAACAATAAAGACATAACTTATCAAGATCTTATTATTTTCAGGTACCCGAGCCTCTTCCATGAGGTCTTATAAAGTGTTATGTCATGGTGCTCTTACAGAGAACTTGTCTCCTTAGTATGATCATCTTTATCATTGCTCCTCTCCTTCTTCAAGGAGTTTTATCTTTGGAACCGATTAGTCTATTGTGCTTCATGTGTTTCATAGACTATGTCCATCATGTACCTTAAATATTTGGAGCATTAGCAGCTGAAATATAACATTTAGCTTTGGGTCAGCAAATACGCCTGCCAATATTTTACAAATGAATTATCACTTGAACTTCAAGTTCACCTTTTCTTGTACGAGGATTACACTCATAATAATTCATTCCATGATTACTTTTTCAGCTACCAATTTTCTCTCCCTAATGTTGGGATCACCAACACATATCCCAACCTTCTTTGGGAACTCATCTTTGTGCATTGTGGCATGATAATTAAATCATATAGCACATCTATATTTCTAGATAAAACTTACTTGGTTCCTGACCCTGAACCAATTGTGATAGGGAGAATTTATCATAACTTGGCTAGATGCGTACAAGTACTATTGTATGCTAAATAATACATCTCATAACCAATGATTTAGCTATAATTGGAGCCATATAATTTCTCCTAAACCAAGTTGGATTTAAACCAGCAATATCAAATTATCATAGTTTATGTTTTGGAACTGTGCTCTGTAATTTGAGCAATTAACCTTGCAAAATCCAAATTGCAAGTTGATAACAAACGCACATGTGACCATATAATAGATGCATCTATTAAAATCATATAATAGTAAACAGTCCACATGGAAGGTGACTCGGCCCATATATATATCACATTCTATTCGTTCCAGAAATCAAGGAATTCAATTCCAACCTTAACTGGTATATCATGAGAATAAGCAGCACAAGAGAATTCTTGAAAAACCTTCTATTTCTTCAATATATGCCAATGTGAATTCTCAATCAATTTTTGCATCATAATGGAACAGGAATGGCCAACCGGTCATGCCAACTAATATTTGCTTCAGTAAATATTTAATTTATTGTGGCATGTGATTCCATCATCATGCTTATACATATGTAGTACAAATAGAAGAAAAATCGGGTAACATTTCATATTTACCCGATATGATTATAGTAATATGAAGATATTCAATCTTCCTTTCATTTATAGTCTCAAATGCCAACCACTTTGGCTAATATTTTTGAAACTCAAAAAGTTTCTTTTGAGACTTACTATGATGTCATGAACAATTTTATTTATGCGGGTAGTAACAAATTAGTCTTCCGGAGCTCTAAACTGCTTTTGTACTACAAGATCTTTTGTCACACCATCCATATGGTGAATGTCTCCGTTACGGAGAAAATCGTTTTATAATAATTGTCATGGTCAAAATCATCATAAGCAAAATTATTTATTGCTTAATTTTGCCTTATTAACTTTCTATAACATGACAAATTATTTTTTTGGCGTACCACATATACGCGACCAATTACATAGTCATGTAACCGCATTATAAAATTTATTATCTTTATTTCTCTCAAACCTTCCAGTAGAGGTGAGTTATTAATATTTATCCAACCATGCATAAGAACATTCTTATGCATAATTTATATCACATGTATATTTTCACATTCACTTTCAGGAATGAGCATGCATTTACAATGCTTATCACAAGTCACATTTTCAACGAATGGACTATAATCATGTGAACGTGTCTCGTATTAACAGACCACATTGGTACATATTCCTTCACCTTTGAAGGACCACTTTGAGAACCTTTATTGTTCTCCTTTTTACAATTACTATGATGATGATTTGATCTTTGGCCCGACACGTTCATTAGTCAACCACTTATCTTCATTTAGACTTTATTATGCACCGCTACCATATTCCCTTCAAGAATGATGCGAATCAAGTGGGACAAGTTTCATGTTTTTTCATGAAAAACACATTATTTATCATTAGTCATCATTATATCATCAATATGGTGCATTAAGACTCATACCCAATGCCTTACCCATATAAAGGCATGTTAGGCCATATTTAGTTGAGCTACGAACCCAACTCATACCATCATGGAGCATCGGGACTCGAACCCGATTTCTTACCCTCATGATGCATTGGAACTTAAATCCACCGTCTTACCCTTAACAAATATCATATTGGGCCAAAATACTTAGGGACTACCCTCAAACCTTTAAAAATATTAACACTTCGTGATTATATGCATAACAATAAGAACTTATATAAAGATTATTGCTATACAAGAGAAAGCTATATGCAACCGTTAGCTACGGTGAAATGCAAAATAGGCTTCTCTGTCAATTTAGTAATCTAAGATAAAATTAAAATTGACATAACAAAACACGTCACAAAATTCAATCTATTTCCCATACATTCACATGATATTCCTACATAGTCTTTCATGCAATGAAACTTATAATTAATCAAATTTCATGCTGAAATAATAAATGGTTTCATAGAACTGCCAAATAAATAAGTGCATTAAAAGAAAAGACTCGTGAAAATAAATTGTCATACATTATATTTTTACTCTATGTCAACCAAATATGCATCTCATAAATTTTATGAAACAATATATAATTAAAAAAAACTTCATAGTTTTATACCATATAATCATAATTCTATTTCATAATAATATTGAGTTAGTTAAAATATTATCTTATACCATCAGAAAATAGGGCTCATGAGATCATACCTTCTATTTGCCATTCGAAAACAAATGTGCTCTATATGAACCTTAGTAATTTTTTTAAATCAAGGCAACCATCATTAAAATTATACATAATCATTCTTGATCCAACCATCTTATTTTCATGCACAAATGACACTAAATGACCAAGTAACACTAAATTACATCAAGTCTTAAATTTTCATAATTAAACATGTAATTCATGGTATGATTTAAAAATAGTACTTCCTGGACAATAGAAGCAACCAAAATATTAATATGGCATACGTAATAATGCCCATATTTCCATTGCTTCAACCAAATTGATTCAAAGTTGTTGACCATTTGTATCTTCTATGTTGATAAAAGCTTTGTGCGGATAACGTGTTAAGAAACTTAGCTCAAAGTAATAATATAAAATAAGAAAATAGACAAGAATGTAGAGAGCAAGAGATGAGAATTTCTTATTTCTTTCAAGTATTTCAAGTGTGTACAATATCACTTATTATCCTCTATTTATAGTATTACATAGAGGTATACAAAAGAATGTCATAAACATGACATTAATTAATGTCAATTGAGATCATGGACGAAGATCATGAGGATGTTATGGAGGTATGAGAGTTATAACCATAAGTATTGAAGTAGCGAGAGTTATGGAGATAATGTAAAAAAATAGTGGATGTTATAGGAGTTATGGACATTCACATGTTTCATAACATTTCATTCTTATTAAAAAATAAGACATATTAGAAGTAGGGGTGTACAAAAGAAATCGCAAACTGCACCAACTCGATAATCCGAGTCAAACCGAGAAAAAAAATCCGACTATGATTTGGTTTAGTGTTGGAAAAAAAAATCCGACCATATTTGGTCTGGTTTGGTTTTAACTAAAAAAAGTCAAACCGAACCAAACCAACCCGACATTATATGTATAGAATTTTTAAATATATTTAATGCATAAAAACATTTATGATAGAGTGTGGTTTATAAATATTTCTTAAACTTTTTCATAGTTTTATCTTTTAACGTATTATTTCAAGTTTGGGCTTATAATTTTTGGATGCTCCAATAAGTTTTATAGTACATAAATGTTAGTAACTCAAATAAATCTTAAACCAAAATCAAATCAATACTAATGCTAGTTAAAGACATTCAATTCGATTGTACTATGAATGAAAATAATGTTGGATATCTATTTTTTAGTTTTCCCATTGTTTAGATAAAATGTATAATTTATTTTTCTTTTAATGGTTACTCATGTAAATAATAGTACTTATTAGTCATAATTTTAAATTATGTTTGTTTACATTATGACTTATTAATAATATTTATTTTATGCGATTTTATTATCTTTATCGTTGAATATTTTAGTACAATGCCATGACTCATCTCATATTTATATTATTTTATTAAAAATACTTTATATAGTTCTGTCTTATTAGGATTAAAAAAATATGTGGAGCACAAATTTTACATTTTGTGCTATGAAGACTTTATGAAAAAAAAAAACTGAAAATCCGAGATTAGAAAACCCAACTTTTATTGATTTAGTTTGATATTTAATTTTAATAACTCGATATAATTAATTTGGTTTGATAATTAGAAAATTTTAACCAACCCAACCATGTACAACCCTAATTACAAGTAAATTTCAACTTTGATATAATTAAAGAACGGTACAAAAGAAGGTAGAAAGCACACTAAACGACACTGGGGACTAAACATTGTGAGTGTGGCGCAAGTAAACAGAGTTTCAAAAACCGATTCAGCAGTTCTCTCTCAATTGTACTCTCTCATATTTTTCTCATTTCCGCTGCAAAAAATAACAATGGAGGAAGAGTACTCAGTGGATCCAGCTCAGTTACTGGAAGCTGCTACTGACTTTGCGTATTATCCTGGTATTTCCTCTTTCTTCCTACAACAATCCCTATTTTTACTTGTTTCTCCTATTTGGTAATAAGCATATGGTTAATTTGTATCGTTCAATTTTCAGGCGCTCATTCCGATGCTTCAGCTCAAGACTTTCTCAATCGATTTCCTCTTCCTGCCATTATCAAGTATCTCTATTTCTCTTTTTTCCTCTTTTTCTTCGTTTTTGGAAATTAAATGTTAAAGCTATATATATAGATAAAAATCCTTTACATTTTACAAAAATTAAATAGGGAGTTCTGAATTTTTCGCCTACCGATTGTGAACTTTAATTTGCTTGCAGTGCTTTGCAAACAAAACCAGAATACCCTGGCCTAGAAAATGCGTTGGTTGATTGTTTAGAAAGGCTTTTCAAAACAAGATATGGAGCATCACTCATTCCACACTACATGGTATGGCAATAATGCTACTACTAAATAAACTCGATTCGAATCTTCATATTGGAATGAGTTTTGTGCGTCTGGTATCACAAATGTATGTATATCAGCTACTCTCTCCGTTCCAATTTATGTGTGCAAAGTTTGAATCAGGACAGAATTTAAGAGAAACTTGTGGTCTTAAACATTGCTATGGCTATAAAAGCTTCTCATTAAGGCTGAAATGATATGTTTAAGTTAAATTGTTTCCAAGTTTTGAAAGCTGCCATTTCTTTTTGGAACATGCTAAAGAGGAAATGTAGTCACTTAAACTCGAATAAAGGGAGCATTTGGTTACTTATAGTTTAAACCATAATATTGTTTGGGATGTGATGCACTTGATTGTTGGTTACACAAGGGACTTTTGGCTTCTATCTAGTTGAGGGAAGGAATAACGCGAAATCACAGCGAACGGGAAACGTAGAAAATTTAGTTAACACTCACTTGTTATTAGTGTTTGTTTCTGTGAGTTTGAAGGAAGTCAATTGTTATCTCGACTCAGACAGCTATTAATTTAAACGAATTTATAATGATAGGGGTACAACTTCCTTCCTAAAACATCGTAAGGAATAGAAAAGGTTGAGTTTCTTGCTGTTCTTTCTGCTTCCAGCCCTTCAAATGGTGCTTTATCTTATGTATCATGTTAACTTCTGTTCATGACTGATTTATAAGGATCTTGATTAATAGTGATCAAGAATGAATTGCTCTTTTACAAGATATGCATTCATTGTAAACATGTAAACTGGTAAACTGTACCAGGTATTTTCATTGATGTGACTTTCTTTTATTGTTAGGACTGCACGGACAAAAATGTCACGACCCCAAATCCTAACAGGCCGTGATGACGCCTATCGTGGAACTAGGCTAGCCAACCATTACTTTACTACGCATTTGTTCAATTATAAGAGTTCACAATTTAATAATAAGCATGCAACCAAGCATAGAATAGAGTAATTTAGTCTTAGCGTCCCAATAATATTCTAAACAAAACCTAAACAAACCTCCCAAGACTGGAGTCAATAGTCATGAGCATCTAAGAATAATTAAATCTAACTCTGCTAAAACTATCATATACGTCTCTGAATCAAATGCTAAAACTAAATAAGGAAGGGAAATAGAGAAGCTGTGGACGCTGGACAACTACCTCGAATCCCGTGAACTGCTGCTAGCGAACAAGGCAGCTACTGCTCCAAATCGGTACCTGGATCTGTGCACAGAGGCATAAAGAGTCTTTATGAGTACGCCAACTCAGTAGTAATGAAAATAAATCACAGTCTGAGAATTATAAAACACACAGTACAGATACACCAATTCACAAAAACAGTGAAACACCGAGTCATCAGATAGTATTCATCAAAGACATGAGTTCAAAAATTAGTTTCCAGAAATCTTTTGAAACAAGTGTAATATCAGTATATCTCAGTAAAATTCTCAGTAAAACCCAGTTGGAAAACGAAGTAAATCATAGTTCGAAAACTTAGTAAAAATCTTCATAAAACTGCCCCTCGGGCCATAGTCATTTCTCGTAACAGTTTCTTTATCAGGCATTCTTACAATCACTTAGTAACAGCCCCGCGGGCAATAATCATCACTCAGTATCAGCCCCGCGGACAATAATCATCACTCAATAGGTACCTGCGCTCAGTGGGGGTGTGTACAGACTCCGGAGGGGCTCCTACAGCCCAAGCGCTATAACAACATAAGGCCTGAAAGCCTCCTCACAATATAGGCCTGAAAGCCTCCCTCATATAAGGCCTGAAAGCCTCCTCACAATATAGGCCTGAAAGCCTCCCTCATATAAGGCCTGAAAGCCTCCTCACAATATAGGCCTGAAAGCCTCACTCGGTCAGACACTCTCAATTTGCCCATAAGCCTTAAACATACCGGGTTCTCGACCCAAAACAGTGTTTCATTTTCAAGAAATAGTATCAAAATACTCTGAGTGTCAAAACAATTTCACAGGAAAAGACTGAGTGTAAAATCATAACATATCAGTGAGGATAAATATAGTAAGCACAACCCCCAAGGGGTAAACAAGTCGGCACTAGGCCCCAAGCATGGCTTACAACCCAAATCATATCAAGTATATATAGTACTATTGGAAATAAGCTTTAAAAAGCCGTTTGGCAACTCAATAGTCGCCTAAGTAAGGAATATATCTCCAAAGTTTCAACCTT
>ML292809.1:80431-93786 GCA_005239495.1 Nicotiana undulata | reverse complement strand
TTCGCAATGCGTTTGCCTTTCGAATCAACTTCCGGATGCTCCAAATCTACCAAGTTCAGATTTTTATCATCAAATTATGCTCAAGGAATAAATTCCAATTGAAAAATATCGAATTTAGCTCAAAAATCCGAATTCGGTCAAAACCCGACCCCCGGTCCCGCGTCCCGAAACTCAGAAAGTTTTATACCAAAATGTTCTTCATCATCTCACGAGTCCGTACATATAAAGAACACTAAAATCGGAGTTCGTTTGACCCCTCAAATCGACCCCTAAGGGTCCCATAATCTCAAGCCCTAACTTCCCCTTTTTCTACTGATTTTTCCATAATTTTACATTGATATTATGTTCTATAATCACCCATAAACGAGTTTTAAGGTCCAAAACACTTACCTCTATGAAGAACACTGATTTCCCTCTTCAAAAATCGCCTCAAGAGCTCTTTGTCCGTACAAAAATGGTGTAAAAAGGGTTTAGGTCGCGGAAGGGTTTATTTTATAACTGCTCGGTTATTTATGCACTGCGATCGCAGATGTACTCACGCTATCGCGAAAAACAAATCTCCCAGGCCCACAAAAGACTCTACGCGATCGCAGCACAAGCCACGCGATCGCGATTCAATGGAACCTCGACCCACGCGATCGCAACCATTCTCACGCGATCGCGAAGAACGTTGACCTCACTCCCCACGCGCCTAACTGACCCTACGCGATCGCGATCAAGTCCACGCGATCGCACTGCTTAAGCCACTCACCTTACGCGATCGCACCCTCACTCCTGCGATCGCGATGCACAAATTTCCCCTGGCCTCCTTTAACCTTACGCGATTGCGGACCATTCCTCGCGATCACGGTGAACAAATTCCTGCTGCACTGACACCAAAAAACCAGCAATTCTCTAAGTCCAAAAATGCCCGTTAACCACCCGAAATCAAATCCCGAGCCCCTCGGGACCCCAACCAACTTACCAACATATCCCATAACATCATTCAAGCTTAGTTGCACTCTCGAAACACCAAAACTAACATCCGAACACCAAAATTACATCGGATTCAAGCCTAAGAACTTTAATATTTCTAAAATCCACCAAAGATGCCGAAACTATCCAAAACAACTCCGATTGACCTGAAATTTTTGCAGACACATCCAAAATGACCTTACGAACCTGTTCCAACTGTCGGAATTCCATTCCGACCCCGATAGCCTATTTTCCACTGCCGACCGGAAATCGCCAAAAAACTAACTTTTGCCAATTCAAGCCTAATTCTACACCGGACATCACAAAAATATTCCGGACACACTCCTAAGTCCCAAATCGCCTAACGAAGCTATCCGAGCCATAAAATTCGCATTCCGAGGTCGTTTACCAATAAGTCAACTCTCAGATGACTTTTCTAACTTTAAGGCTATTTTTAAAGACTAAGTGACTAATTTCTCATTATAACCATTCCGATTTCAAGCCTACCAACTCTAACACATCAATAACAGTATAACTAACCTATGACAAGTCAAATGCAGTAATTATAATGCAGATTCTACGTAATGACAGACCGGGTCGTTACAAAAAAATGGAACTTAAACATGGAATAAGAAAAATAGATTAGGAAGTAAACATCATAGAATTTTTAGACGAGCTATTAAGCATCTGGATTACAATATCTGTTGGTTTCCGGTAATCAAATCAACACCTTTCTGAAACCAAAAACAATCCAAAGAGTAGGGTTTCCCTAACAGCTAACTTTTCACTAAGTTGTTTTTCATAATATTTTCAGAAAATATAGTCCTCTCAATATGAGCCAAAACCAAATCCAGAAAACTGATCTTAGTCAGCAATAAGGAAATAGGTGCAATTTATCCGAGTAGGGATCCTTTGTATAGTCTAATAGAGCTAGTTTATTGCAGGTCAATATGTTATGTATGTTAACAATTTATTTCCTTATCCATCTTCATGCTACATTTATACTTTCACACGTGTCCATCATAATAGATTTTGAGATAAATCATTACTTTTCTCTAAATTGCTTGGTCTGCTTTCTGCCTTGTTGTAGACCTTTGTGATTGTCGGTCTGGGTGCAGAGTCTCAGAAAGTCAGACGTTTAGCATGCCAAACAGTAAGTGCTTCTGTGATAAATTCAAGGTTTTTTTGTTAAGCTTAAAGTATGTGCATCCTTAAATTAATTTAAGATATTATCTCTTATTTTTTTTCAGTTTCTAGCCTATTGAAACCCTTTGTGTGTGAAAGATTATTTATCCTGAAAACATGCAGTTAACTCTGTAGGACGCGGTTGGTGTATACGGGAGAACTGAATAATGATGACAAATTGATTTAATGGCTCGCAAATTTCCGTAGATGTGTCTCTGGATAATTGAAGCAGGATTGATGTTAATCTGAAGTTGACAACCTAGCAAGTTTAGACTTTTCAACCTATGAGAAACAAAATATGTGAATTAGTTAATGGAATTGCTGAATGTTCTAATATACGTTGTAACACATTTTCATCGTGCTGGAGAATTCACTTATTGTTGTATCTATTCTCCATTTTGCTTCCTCATTGTGCAACATGTCATTCTAATATTTAGCTGTCTGTCTAACTTGCTGAAAACCACGAATGTAGGCAATCTTTTTGGTCTCCAGTTTTGATTCTCATGCAGTAGTAACCATGTACAGGTGTCTTGCCTTTTGGAGAATATTGATGAAGCTATTGTTGTACAACTAATTCATGAGTATGGAGTTTATCAACTTTTGCTTAATTGCCTCATCAGTGGGTAAGACACAATGCGCTGTGTTACTACATGCAATCACAGACCAAACTGTCTATAAGTTATTTTTTTGTTGGTTTTGTGAAGATGGCTCTGTTGGATATACTGATACACTGCCTCTGGTCGAAAAGATCCTGACACGGGGCTGCCCTTTTTGTAGCGTTCGATTTGCTTCACCTGCTTCTTTGAGAGTCGATTTGATTATGCTTGTGCTTGCTTAATTTTGGACATCACATGATGTTCATTCGAAGAAAATATGGTCATGAGTTAGAAAAATAATACGTATGAGTTAGATTAGGTGACTAACTGTTCTCTTTCATCATTTCATTTTATCTGCAAACATGATATGTTCTGTTAAAATAGTGCAATCAGGTAGTATGGCTTCTTTCCAATTCTGCTTCTTCGAATTGGATTTTTTTTTTTTTTTTTTTGGAATTTCATGGGATCATGTGGATGAATGGTTCTTGTATTACCTACAAGTCTTTTCACCTCGGAATACATTGTCAATTGTTGTTGTTTAGTTAGTATTCCATGTTTACTTCTTAGAAACATAAACATTGATACTTGTGACAATATTTCTTGTCAAGGACAAAATCTTAAATGAAAATCATTTCTTTTATTTTTCCATTTTAACTTTTTTCTGGTCAATGTCCTTAAGACTCTGTCTTTGTTTGCATGCTATTGACCCCTGAACTATGGACTAGCCAGTTTTGGGCTCCCCATGTGGAGTTTGCTGGTGAACTTATTTTGTAACGCCATGCTGCTTATGTTTTAGGACCTGTGATCTTTTACTACAGCATTTTTAGTTCCTCACATCCTATTGTAGAGGCTTTACGTGCTTAGATTTGTATGATTTTGCTGCACAACATGCTTATTGTGACTTCCTAAGTAGAAATTCTTATATCCTCGCTACTGATGATAACATGTGATTACCACACAGCAACACGAAAAGTATGCAACCTCAGTATCACTTCTTTTCCTCTTCTAGAAATTGGCTCTGCTTGTACTCATGTGGGCATTATTCTTCTGGCAGGACTGAGGAAGTTGCCACAACATCTACAAACGCAATTAGGAAACTGGCTAGCCATTCAAAAGGCATTGTATGTAGTATTCTGCTTCTTATCTTGGTCAATGCACATATATTTCTGCGTGCCTGTGGTGATAATTTGACCAGATATCATGGAAATAAGGATCTCTGTTGAATTTGATAAAGTTCTCTGTAGGATATCATATTTCCAGAGAGCGGTAATGAAGCAACAAACCTCGTGAACTTGGCAACCAACTGTTCATCTCTGGTATGGTATTTTCTAATGGATGGTAAAAGTTCTGTGTGCCCTGTGACAGACAACGTGCTCTATGCAATTAGCATTTCTCTTCTAATATTAGTGCTTTACTTGAGGTCATGCTGGAATTAGTTTGAAAACCATTTGCTCTATACAGTATCCAATGAGCAGTTATCTTTTGAATTTAGTGCTCTACTTGATGTCACGTTAAAGTAAAATATCGTAGTTGTTATCCAGTTAATCATAGCATATGATTTTTTTAATTTTCTGATCACAAAAAAGCTATGAGATAAAGAGACTACTCTTAATCTGTATATACTACTGAAGAGTCTTGGCACAGTGGTAGGAGTTTCTACAATATGATCCGGAGGAGGTCATGAGTTCTAGTCGTGGGAACAGTCTCTTGAAACAATGCAAGGTAAAGCTGCATCAAGTAGACTCAACATAGTCTGGCCCTTCCTTGGACCCACTCATAACGGGAGTCTAGTGCACTAGGTTGCCTTTTATACTACTAACAAAATGCCAACCATTTAAAGTTATAAATTCCTTCGTTATCCATTCATGTTTTAATGCAAACGTGCTCCCCAATTCCTGCTGCTTGATTAAAGATGAGGCTGAATTAGTGGTTCTATTACAATATTTCTTCTTTTGTTTAACCCATGATAATACTTGTTATTAGTTAAGGCTGTCATAAGTAGGGCTGTCCAACGGGACAGTCCGGCCCGGCCCTGGTCCCGTCCCGGCTCGGCCCGGCTCACTAAATGTTAAACGGGACTGGGTATATTAAACGGGACATGGGATGGGACGGGCTGCCCATTTTGTCAGGTGAGTCGGCCCGTTAACGTCACATCCCGTCCCGCCAGCCCCAACAGATTTTTTTATTTTCTTTTTCGAAAAAGAGCATTAACCAACGACCGTTTTTGGCCCCTACCCCCCAAAACACCCCTACCCGCCGAAACTCTTAATTTAACCCTTTGGTCTTAATTTTAACCGTAAATACCCTATTATTCTTCATTTTTTCCCACAAAAATCAATTATTTTCTCTCAATTTTCTCACAATCAACTACGTTTCAAGTTTTGGGCAAAATTTTGGAGCAACTTTCAAGCTTCAAATTAATTTGTCAAGTATTTGGAGCAATTTTTTGGGCAATTTCTTCAAGTTTCAATATTTAATCACGGTGCACTCGTTCCATCTCCTAATTTTAATATTTAATTTTTGCGTATCATTTTGGTGCTTAGTTTTTGTGTTTACGTTATGTGTTCTATTTTCGTGTTTCATTTGTGTGTTTAGTTTTGTGTTTTTTTTTTTAATTTATTTTCGTATTTAAACTATAGCTCCTAAAAGTCTATTTGGCATAACCAACCCATTTAAAGTAGTAAAAAAAGTAACCACCAAAGGATGTGGTGCAGTGGATGAGACTACTATTTTATTAACCAGAGGTCTCGGGTTCAAGCCCTGGGTATGGAAAAATTCTTGGTAAGGAATACTTCCCCCGAATGGGGCCCTACGCGGCGCGAATTCGAATATAGTCGGGCTCTATTGCGGGTACAGGACACCGGGTGGGAAACAAAAAAAGTAGTAAATGTGTTAGTTGTAGTAATCCTATTCCTATTTCTTCTCCTTTAGTTAGAAAACATGACTCATGTTAATTAGTTAATGAAACTTCATTTTTCCAACCCCGCATTTTATAATATTAATTCGGGAGAACAATTGCATCATGAAACTTTACAAAGACAATTTGGAAATTATATTTTTAATGAGGAAGAAGAAAATGAGCAAGAAGAATTAGATGAAACGCCCACTAGTCCAGCAACACAAGCTCCAACTTAGAGTCAATCTCGATCTAGAGCTTTACCCCCCCGTAAGGGGTAAGGCTAAGGCTGAACGTACGAAAACATCACTTGTATGGAATTTTTTTGAACATGATAAAGTCAACGAAGTTGCTACGTGTGTAAAATGTAAGGCACAATTTGCACACAAAAAATCAGGTGGGACGGGGGTTTAACCAGACACTTAATTAAGGAACACAAACCTTTATGGATACAAGCTCAAATAGATGCCGGAAAAATACCGAATCCTAGTAGCGGTACTGGCACTCCTACCGGAAAAAACCCGAATCCTAGCTCAATTTTAGCCAAGATTTAGTGGTTGGGGGAGCTATTTAAAGCTTTAATTGCTGAATCTAATCGCAATTTCTCGACAAGAGATCCGCAAAAAACTAAAAACTAAAACTAATCAACGTGAAGAGATATGAGAAATCGTGGTGGGTTTATTTGAGAAGAAAGAGATCAGGTGGTGGAGAGAAGTGGGTCTAAGTGTCGAGGAGCATCTATGGCAGATTTGGTGAATTTTTTATACAAGGAAGAAGATGACCCAATTTATAATTTTACATTAAAAAAATTGACATCTGATACAAAAATTCTACTATTCACGCGCTTCATTTGCTGAGCAAAACACGCCCTGGCCACATGGGTAAAATGGTGTGTATTAGGCACACTTCGAAAATGTTGAGTTTGTAAAGTAATTTTCGTTCGCAAAAAGTGTGTAACTTATGTATTTGGCCTTTTTCTTATTTTGGTGAAGCGCCTCCAACATTTTCACTATAATTTATAGTAAAAAGTATCGTACTTCAGAAATATCTTTTCAAAATCAAAATGGTTGTATTTTTGTATGAATTGCACATAAAGTCTACCTGATGTAATTCCAAATATGCTTATATCTGTAGTACATATTCTCTTCACTAATTTAAATAGAAATTGTAACTACCTATCTATTTTGCTCTGGATATAATTGAGCTGATGCCCTGCTATGTTGTATATCTTGATTAGAGAACTTCTCATACTCTCCCCCACCAAATTAAAAAGAAAAAGGTACAAGAAACAGGAAATAAAGGTACCAAAGTGGCACCCATAGTCAGTGGGAATGGTGGTTCTTAGTCCATCTGAACCTCTCTGTCTTTCTATCAACTGTTTATTATCTCATTGCTTGTACTTTAGCTTTTCTTTTTGCTAAATCCTCAGGGAAGAGTCAGACTCTTAGCTTTGATAGTGAAATTATTCTCCATATCAACTTCTGTGGCATCAAGAGTGTATAATTCAAATCTTCTTAGCTTGTTGGAGGCAGAAATTAGCAATGCAAATGATACATTAGTCACTTTGAGCAGCTTGGAACTCCTATACGAGGTTTGCTCTTAGCTTGCATTTTGTTTGTAACTTCATATGGTCTTATCAGCTATAAATTTTGCTTATTTTATTCAGCATTGGTAAATCATGTCTTTGGGATTTTTTCGTTTCTCAAAAAACTCAGGAAGTCCCAGCAACAACAACAATATACCCCGTGTAATCCCACTTTGTGGGGCTGGGTATGGTCAAGTGTACGCATACCTTACCCCTACCTTGTGGAGGTAGAGAGACTGTTTCCAAAAGATCCTCGACTCAAGAATAACAATTCTCAGCAGGTTTGAACAAGAGAACAGTAATAAAGAGGTCATGTCGAAAATACGAAAGATAAGAACATTAACAACAAAAATAACAAAGCATTAATATAACCAAGCAAGGGGAACGACAGATGCTACTCAAAAAGTCCCATGTCATAAAAAAATGCACTCTTGACGGAAAATATCAACTCTTTATAACTGTTTGACATAACACAAGAAGATGCAAAACAATATGAGCATTTACTTCTTTGATAGCAGAATAGCATGCGCGGAATCTGAACCATAAGTATGTACTGGTATTGGTAAGTGATCATGTCTTAGAATACTGAACTTGTCCTTATGCAAATTCAACGTAAGCAAAGCACTTGATGTTCTCTTTCTCCACAGCCATCGAGAATATTTTTCTCTGTTGCTTTTTTATGTTTGCCCCTTCACCTTGCTGTTCTGAGATGTGGTCTCGTAGTCCATAGTAAACACAAAAGAAATGAAAATATTAGTAAAGTACTGAAAAGATAAGGCTTTGAACTAGGGTTAGGTATTCACCCTTAGTAAAATTCACCTTGTCTGCCTTAACACCATACCAGATCTTTGCAGCATCCTGAGATGCGAGGAAAGGTGGCCAACACTAGGAAGTTTCCTATATATTTAAGAGCTTATTCCTGGTTATGTTCTGTTCTCTCTCTTTAGGTGTAGTGGGTCTATTGGTGGCATGAATCAAATATTCTCCTTTTTCTTTGGGGTGAGAGTGTCTGTTGTTGGCAAATATCAAATACTATCCTTTTGTTTGGGTGTGTCTGTGTGTGTGTTTGTTAAGCTGCCATCCTTTTTATTCTACAATCCATTACTTTCCATAATATCACTTAATGCCCTTTTTTCAACTGGTTCCTGATTAATGTTTTACTTGTTTTTCTTGTATGTGCTGGGTGAATGAAGTTAGCTGATGTTCAGCACAGCACTGAGTTCTTGTCAAGGACGAAACTTCTCCAAATTCTTACTTCAATTATTAGGTCTGCACGTGAGAGAATTGCTGCTTATGATTCTGAATTGATTTTCTTGTCATTCAATGATTCTGACTGTCATACTTCTTTGCCTGCCTATCTTCCTAGTGATGCTTCTGCTGATTCGATCTTGAGATCAAGAGCAATGATGATAACTGGAAGGCTGATGGCGAGGGAGAATGCCTTTGTATTCATCGATGAATCTGGTTATACTCACATATACTTCTACTCTTTACATAATTATTTTGGTTATCAAAAAGAATACTCACATATACTTCTTCTAAGTCTTAGTTGTCATCCCAATTTAGTTATATCTGAAACTTATTAACTATACAATTTGTAGGTATGTTTAGTATTTGAATTTCCGTTTATATTAGCCAATGTTTTAAAAGACGGGGGCGTGAGGTGAGGCGTTTTACCTCTCACAAGGTGAGATGTAAGCCCTGAGACATGAGGCGTAAGTCCCACGGATCTTTAAATTTTACTAATCTCAAGAATTTTAAGATAATATAAAATAAAAAATAATTATAAATTATAATTCAACTATGAATAATACAAAAAGTATGATATATATCATAATATGCAAATTAGCTGCGACGTCGTTACAACTCAAACATCAAATCTATGTATTCGATGCGAATTTTAATATATATATCTTAAGGAGTAATGAATCTTGAAAGAATTTCGATATTATAATTTGATAATTTTTTAAATACTCCTTTTATTTAGTATGCTCTCTATTTGAAAGAGAATTTATGTAAAAACATCATTCACAATTAGCATCATTTATTTTTAAGTTTCAACAAGTCAATAAAGTGACACATAATTCACCATACTATATCATAATAATTATTTTTATTTGTAAATAGTTACTAGCTAATACTGAGCTATTAAATTAATAAGTATTGTATCTCGTAAACATGAAAAAATAATATTTAGCAAAATAATTATAAAAAAATTATGGAGTATTATATAATAAAGACATAACAAAAGTTAATAAATTAAATACTTATAAATGAAGATCTATTTAAAATTTATTATCATATTAGTCTTAGTGGATAACATGCGATAATTTTTTTAATTATGACATAAATAAATCTCAACTTAATTATTAATGGTTTAAAAAAAAGTAATTTTGAATAGTCAACGATTTTTTATGAAAATTTGAGGATTTACAAGGTTAGTTACAAATAATTGCATAAAGTTCTATTAGGCGAGCCCAATACGCTGGGCGTTGGGCGTGTCCGGAGCGTAAGCCCTGACGGCCGAGGCGTAAGTCTCACGGAACTAAGCCCCACACATAAGCCCAGGGGCGTTTTACGAGTGTTCCGCCCCGGGGCGAGCCCCGGGTGAGTCCCAATTTTGCCATTTAAAACAGAGATATTAGCTTATCACAAGTGTGATGAATAACATATATACGTCTTTGATACTGTACTCAGGTTTTCTGGTGCATAATTAATGGACTTGTGAGTGGCTCCAAGTACTCTACTTTCCATCAGTTAATTTCAACTTCTGATTCAAGCCCAATCAAACATGTATAGTTGTAAGTTGTAACTTGAGTTAATTAGAATGATTAGGTAAAGATCATTACCGTATTGGCTAGATACAAAACTCTCTTATCCAAGAAAACTAGCATCGCGGTCATTTGGCATGTCTTAATTAGAATGTAAGAGGATCTCAATTTCATACTGAAATCAATGGTATATTCTGGGTAAGGAAATACCTAGTTTGGCTGAAGTATATCCTACCTTATTTTTTGTTCTTTTACTGTAGGTTTTGTTTGCTTGCATTAACTCTCTGGTAGATTGGTAAAAGCAGAATTGACTCTTAAAATCTTTTTCTGGCTTTCAGGTTGTAGAAATCTTATTTCAGCCATTGACAGAAGATTCAATTTGTTAGAAAGTGAAAATGCAGATGAATGTGAATGCGCTCTTGAAGCATTGGGACAAATTGGATTCTGTAAGTTTTCTTTATATTTATGTCCATGTGATGTAGCTCAGCTCTCCTTGACAAAAGAATACGTTGAGCTACATATTGTTAATCTCAATAATAACTTTAGATTGTTGAAGGGATTTTTTGAGGCTTTCTTTAAATTAATGGTCAAACCTTGTACTTGTGAGACCACAGTTGGTTTATTGGAGACTAATACTGCCGATCCTTATTCTTTAGTATCTGAACAAAGTAGTGCATATTCTAAGCAGGCACAATCATAATAATAGAATACTGAACTGTTCTAAGGTCTTTTTCCTTACCCTTTACACATAAATTCTTGCTGCCCCTTTGATCAGAACACTTATTGTGTTAATATCAATAAAATTGAATAATAAGTGGAATTTCTGATGTTATAAGGGCCATAGCTTGAAGGCAGTTCTTACATACCCTAGAGATCTTTAAGCATGACCAAACTCTGGTCTAAGTCAGTGGCTAAGAACTATGTATGGAGGACCAACTCGATGCTGTCATTGCGTGGTACTGTGTATGAATTGTTGGTCAAATGATGCAGTGGGGTGAGGGGGTGCTTAATGGGCTAGAGTGGTGTGTCATGACTCGTGACCTAGTGATTTACTAGCTCAAAGATCAAAAAAAAATTGTAATAACCAGGTTACTTGATGGTCGACGGTAATCCCAACTCCTATGCATATTCTATCATTCTTGAGTAGCCCCTTTTTTATAACGTTAAGGTTGCTTCATAATATTCTCAGCTATTAATATATTCAGGCTATGAAATGTGAGTACTGGGTTGCAACTTCGTAGTTGCAGGGAAACGTCGTTGGTGGCAATAGATTCTGATCTCATTCTTCAAGCATCCTTTCTACTAGACAGGATCCTTTGAACTAACATTTTATCCTCTCATCAAAAAGTCTCTATTCTGTCCGCTTGTTCTTGATATGCCTATGCTTCTCAATAGAAGCATGTTTTTTCATTGCATGTTTGACCTTTGGAATTTCTTTTTGGCACTGTGTAGTTCACTGTGCATACATGCCACTTCAGCCCATGTTCACTTGGTTAAGATATTACATTGTACTTGAAGTTAAAATTTTCTTCGTCTGTGACGTCTTGCAGCCAGCAAAGGTGCAGCATTGCTTCTCTCAGGTGCACAACCTGCAGGAAGACATGTCATTTATGCAGCTTTTGATCGGCAACATCATGGTAAACAGCTGGTAAGCACATCTATTTTGCTAACTTTTCTACTCTCTGCTATAATAATTGAATTTGACACCTCAGGGTGCGAGCTTTAACTTGTGTTATCCATATCAATATATACAGCCTCATTTTATGAATGTTGTGTGATGATCTCAGCTTCATCCAATGTTGTGGACAAGCTCCTTTTAAGTACCAAAAAGTCTTCCTGGTTTATTATTTTATTTTAGTTAACTTCAGCCAGAAGCAAACTGGAGATTTAGTATCTTTATCTATTGCTTAAATTCCATGTGGAATTCATTCAGACTCTCACTTCATGAAATAAAGAGAGTTAGAAATTTGTGACAGACATAATGTTTACTTGAGACTTCCCCTGAATGCAAAAAACAGGCAGCATTGCATGCTCTTGCAAACATTGTTGGAGAAACTCGTGCAGAAAATGATGTATTGCTGGATGGTGTTGCAGAGGAGAGTCTTCGCCGCCTGATCTATGAAACAGCATCCAAGACTTCAAAGCTGACACCTTCGGTGAGTTTAATTTCTGTGAGGCCTTGCTTCATGAAAAATGCTTCTGTCTCTTTATGTCTCACTGCTAGAACTTTGAAACTTCTCAGTATAAAGCTATGTCTGACTGCTGGAATCTTGAAAATTTGTCTGCACAAAGCTGACAAGTAACAAATCCTGCTCTCAGCACACCATGTTCTCCGGGAAGGGGGGGGGGGGGGGGGGGGGGGGGGGGGAGGTAAAACAAACAGATTATAAGAGAAAGGAAAACACGTGAAATGCATTACCATGGTGGGTGGAAGTGTTTTTACTGGGATTTGGTGTGTATGAACTTGTTGTTAGAGTTGTGTTCAACATTAAGGTCTTCAAATTCTTCTTTGAATTTCTCCTAATATAATTTGTTGACATGATGGTTTTTGCTCGCCTTTTTTTAAACCTTTAGTTACTTATTTAAATTGTTCCTTGTGACAGGGTCTCCTCTTATCAGTCCTTCAACAGGATTCAGAAATTCGTAAGGCGGTGAGATATATCTCTGCAACTCATGACTAATATCATCTCACAGAGAGAGGCAGTACGATAAAAGTTACCGCGTTTGTGTTATCTTTTCAAAATTTACTATGTGAAGTAGCTATTCCTTCTTATGTAGCTCTCTGTGGAAAGTTTTGATTATTTTAGCTGGCAGTGAGATGTCTGATGCATGAGAATAGTATCAATTTAAACTGGATTTTTAAACTGATAAGTGTGTAGAGTAATAATGGCTATAAAACAGGTACTCTCTTCATTCATGTATTTTCCGTATAGAGTTCAAAGTAAAGCAAACAATTTCATGATGCTGGACATCTTGATGACTTAGAAACAAATTATGAAGCAGATAATATCTATGATTTTTCTTTTAATAAAAATGTAAAGGAGAATGAATCTGTAGAATAACTATCTTGAAATAGATTGCCAACTTTGAAAAAGTCAATCCATTGCATAACCCATTTGAATATACCTTTACATTGTTAAAGCACAAACCCAGTTTGCCTCTGTGGTTTTCAATCTTTCCCTTTATCAACATTATTGAAGTACCTTTGTTCTGATTCCCTTACTATTGTTAGTCGTTTCTTGTTTCAGTTAAACTATGCTGTCTTGTGGCTCTTCAGTTAGTATTTCAGTATTGTGTTGTGGCACTTCACTCATTATTTGTTGAATCTCTCTCAACCCCCCCCCCCCCCCCCCCCAAAAAAAAAAAAA